>OW240916.1:195833722-195913535 GCA_933207985.1 Pelobates cultripes
GAACGAACTTTAACAGACCACCAAGAATATTGGTTTATATTATGCGTTATACTAACCTCTGTTCAGATTTCTCTTCACTTACTGGTTACCCCACTCATACATGTTCTACATCCGAACAGACCCAGAGAGGGGCAGTCTCAGAAGCACCTCGCATACACACATGATATACACCCTACCACTACCCGGTATACATACTAAGCAGTCCCGGGGAAAGGCAGCCTCAGACCCATCTCGCATATACACACACACACGAGATACACCCACAAGAGGTGTACAACCCCCCTCCGATACCCCCTTGGTTAGGGGTACTTACCTACTAGGGTAACCGAAACAAGCCTCAGGTCATCACCACTAATACCTTGGTTACCCACTCGCTTCCCTCATCAACGCACTCATAACTTAACACAATGCTACAACAAAACCTACTAGTACTCCCATGTAAAAACAAAATGTGCGAATGTTTAATAAGATGTCTTGTTTACTAACCCATTACCAAACCTTGTTACCCTGCATTACAGTTACAGTGCCCGTCCTGGCTGTTGGGGCCGGACGTGATCTTGTAAAAATGAAAACGCACCATAAATAAAGAATTAAAAAAAAAAAAAACCTACGGATGCTTACACTGTTTGTCTTCTGCACCTAAGGGTAAGAACCTTTGCAGAGGGTGCTTATTGGGAATAGCGGATGCTTCTAAATGAAGTTCCAAACAACACAACCTTAAACGCGGGATTTCCCAAGCTATTGCTGAGGGCTTTAAGTCTGCCACGAATAAAAGTGGTCCATATAAAAGACGCGGAGCGGAACCTCAGTCTTCTTGCTCGAAAGAAGACCCTGACATGTGTGAGGTCTCAGCTGATTTTGAGGAGGAAGTTGTATATACCTCCGGGTCTCTTGACTCAGTCTATTGATAGGCTGATTACCCTTTTTATGGACACTCTTAGCCTCCCGGAAGATAAATCAGAGTTCAGAAAGGCTGACCGGTTCTTTGAGGATCTGAATCCAAGTAGACCTACATTTCCGGTACCTCCTGCTGTTGAGGACACGTTCCTTCAAGAATAGACCAAACCTGCAAGGAAACCCACCTTAAAGGCTAAGGTTTCAAGGGTTTATCCTTACTCAGCCGTAGGATTTATATGGCTAAGGAACCTACGCTCCACATTGACTCCATGGCCTACCTTAGAGCACCGATGGAAAAGCGTATGGATAGGATCTCATGAAATCCTATTTGATCCTGGGCTCTGCCCTATATCCTGCAGTGTCCTTAACCACTTTTTCAAGGCCTTGAAAGTGTGAATTGCTCATTTTGAGAGGACATTGACCATAGAGTCTGCAGAGAACAAATTCTATAATCTCTCAAGGTCTTAAGCCTGGCTACGGTGTTCTGCTCGGGAGCCTCTTTAGACATCCCTCGTATGTTTGTAGAAAGTATGGCTTTATCTGCGGCCTCTAGATAGGGCCATGTGGCTTCATTTGTGGTGGGCTGACTATGCTTCCAAGGCATGGTTGTGTGCCTCTCTGTTTCTGAAGGATTCATTGTATGGTACAACCCGGATGAAGCCATTCTATAGGCTGCAGATGGCGTTAAGCCTTTTTTGCTGCAAGAAAGAAGGAAGCCTTTTTCCTCTTCCGGGGAGAGGAATCGTTTCAAGGATCGGTTCTTTCAGGTTAGTAGAAGCTATAACCCAGGAAGGGAGTATTCTAGAAATTCCTCTTGGAGAAGCTTCTCCCAGCCCTAGGTGTATAAAGCCTTCAGAGGGAGGGGTGCTAGTACATCTGGGAAGAACTTTGTAAGGTCTTGAGGTCCTTTTAGAGATTGTGGGGGGATGGCTAAGGTTCTTCTACCCTATTTGGGCCGTAAATATCACAGACATCTGGGTCAGTTCTTTCTTAATAGAAGTTACAGGATATAGTTCTCTTCTTAACCAAAATCCACTCTCTTCAAGAAGTCAAGGGTTTTGACAGGCTCCAATCACAGATGTTCATAGGCATTTACTCCACAGTGTTTTGGCTCCTAAACCACCAGGGAAGTGGCATCTGTTTCTCAACTCGAAGGAGTGAATTCCATGCTCAATGTGAGAACATTCAAAGTGGAATCCCTACAGACCATTATGAAAAACATCAAAATAGGGGTTGGATAACTTCGATAGTCCTGAAGGATGTCTACTACCAATTCCATATGTACAATCTTATGAATTTTCTCGGTTTCTGGGCTCTAGGAAAACTCTTCTAATTCAGGGCCCTCTGTTTGGCCTCAGCTTGGCATCTTAGCCTTTATAAGAGAAGTGGAATTGAAATCTTCAATTTCTTGGACGATATCCTCTTCAGAGGTCCATCTCCCCAGATTGTTCATTGTCACTGGAGTTTGATGAGCCACTTTCTTCTAGATCACGGCTGGCATCTAATCATATAGAAGAGCTCCCTGATTCCTTCTCAAAGGATTTTCTTCCGGGGAGCAGTGATTGATACGATCTCAGCCCTTGTGTTTCTCTCATTGGACAGGGCTCTAAAAATCTGAGACAACATAGGAAAATCAAAGTCTCACAAAGGCCTTAGCGAGAGAAGTCATGAGCTGCTTGGGTTCTCTGACATTAGCTGTCAGGCTGGTGAAATGGGCCCAATGGAAGTCTTGTCCTATTCAGCATTGCCTCCTTCTTCAATTCAACAGAATAGAAGCAGATTGGGATCAGAGAATTACTCCGCACTCCCCGGTAAGAAGGGATTGAACTGGTAGAAGGGAAATAATATTGTCGGATGGTTTCACGTTGTAGGAATCTTCTTGGAACATAATTACGATTGCCTCTTATGTGAATAACCAGGCAGGCACAAGGAGCAATTACTTTGAAGGAACTGGGTCTCGTAATGGAAGTGGCCACAGAGAGGCTTCGAGGTCTAAAGGCAATCTATCTTCCGGGCTCAGAGAACGTTACTGTGGACTCCCTCGGCAGAACAGAAATTCTTCCAGAAGAATGGAGGCTTCACCCAGCGGTTTTCTCGTGGATTGCCCATCGGTGGGGCATAACCCAGATCGACCTTATGGCGTCTTTCAGCAACTGTCATGTAGAGGATTTCTACTCTCTCCATTCAGACTATCGGACGATGGGCCAGGATGCCCTTTTCTTTTCCTCTGTCTTTCGATCTGGGGTATGCGTTCCCTCCCCTACCCACGATACCCAGATTTCTTAAAGGACCACTCTAGGCACCCAGACCACTTCAGCTTAATGAAGTGGTCTGGGTGCCAGGTCCTTCTAGGGTTAACCCATTTTTTTATAAACATAGCAGTTTCAGAGAAACTGCTATGTTTATGAATGGGTTAAGCCTTCCCCCTAATCCTCTAGTGGCTGTCTCATTGACAGCCACTAGAGGCGCTTGCGTGCTTCTCACTGTGATTTTCACGGTGAGAGCACGCAAGCGTCCATAGGAAAGCATTGTAAATGCTTTCCTATGCGACGGGCTGAATGCGCGCGCAGCTCTTGCCGCGCGTGCGCATTCAGCCCAGGAGGAGGAACGGAGGAGGAGAGGAGGCAGAGAGCTCCCCGCCCAGCGCTGGAAAAAGGTAAGTTTTAACCCTTTTCCCCTTTCCAGAGCCGGGCGGGAGGGGGTGAGGGTGGGGGCACCCTCAGGGCACTATAGTGCCAGGAAAACGAGTATGTTTTCCTGGCACTATAGTGGTCCTTTAATCAAGTTGAGTCAGGAACGACCTCTGCTTCTCCTAATAATGATAGATTTGCTGAGTCAAGGTCCAATCTCCCATCCTCATCCAGAACCCCTCTAGCTGGGATCTTTAAAAGGAGAGATGTCACTTTGGCCTCTCTGAAGCAGTGGCCAATACCCTTTTGTAGTCTAGGAAGGGTTTTACTTCCTAGTGCTACCATAGATTCTGAAATATATTCAGAGAATGGGCATCGACAAGGAGCTTTAACTTCTTGCAACCTACTCAGATCCTGTTTTCCTTCAGGAAGGTCTGGACAAAGGCCTTGGCCTCAACACTCTTAGAGTTCAGTCCTCGGCCTTTTCAACATTATGCAATATCTCATGAGCTTCGGATCCTTTGATTACAATATTCTTCAAGGCAGCTTGAGTTCTCCTTCCAGATCAGTTACCCCTCTTTGCGACCTTCCAGTTTTACTCAACGACCTGACTGATCGTTTGTTCCCCTTGAAAATTTTGGATACTACCCTTCTGATTTACAAGACTTTGTTTTGGTGACTGTCACTTCCGCAAGAAGAACAGAGATTATAGCCCTTTCTACCATGACAAATTTATCAGGATTGGGTGTGTCTGAGACCAATATTGGAGTTTCTTCTTAAGGTGGTATCTCTGTTTCATCTCTCTCAAGGAGTGGTTCTGCCATCATTCTATCCTAATCCAACTTCTAGTGAAGATGTTAGAGGACAACGTTGGATGTTAAGAACTGTCTCAATTCCTTAGTTCTAAGTCATACGGAAAGATTGATCAACTCTTTGTTCCACCTTCAGGAACTAGGTGAGGTGTGGCAGCTTCTTTATCTACGTTGAAACGTTGAATTTCGCTAATCAGGTAAGTGCACTTCTCTAAAGGCAAGTTTCCTCCAATCAAGGAGCACTGTAGACTTCATGGGCTAATGGGGCAGATGTTCCATATGCTGATATTTGCAGAGAAGCCACCTGGTCTTCACCGTTGACGTTCAAAATCGCTGCTAACTGGACGTAGCCTCTTCTTCCACCTTCTTTGGAAAGAGTGTTCTGTCTACAGTTTCTTTATCCCATTGATATTAAATTTCTTTGCAGCAGGAGTGACTGTATAATGTCCTTTTCTCGTTTTCTTTTCCCACCTGTAACGGATCACCTGGCACCCCGACTGGGTACCTCCGTTGAAAGATGCTCCTAGCGCTTCTTGAGGACCCCAAGCACTCTAGCCGACACCACAACAACCACAGGCCGAACCTCTCTTCCTTCAAAGCGAAGCAGGAACAAGCTCTTACAAGAGCTTAGGAGTGATTAAAGCAAGGGAATATGCAGAGCAGAGCAATATAGCAATTGCGCCAATAAGAGACAGGACTCTAGATTGAGGGTGAAGAAGAACTGACTGTACTGGCACATACAGCCTCTTTTATTAACATTCTACAAACATAGTACTGCCCACAGGGTTTTGAAATACAACCAATCAATCCGTACAATACAGACACTCCCACACAAAATCCTCCCCTCTGCCTATGATAAGATTACTGAACACAATGGTTAATATAATTATCCCAGGCAGAGAAATACAGTATTATAAAACATATCACAGGGACCCCAAAACATGCAATAACCCCATATCCATTCAATAGTTTGGAAGATACGGTTTAATGCAGATTCCACAGAACATATACAGGCTATATGAAAAATAATTACTGTTAAATGTGTCCCCTGTTCTGTAGTTTAAAACTACTGAACGATGTCTTTGTGCACCAAATACCGGCGAGATGGCACCATGTAGAAAAGTCAAAACAGTGTCTGTGAGTTAAAATGGCCGCCATACATTGTTCTCACCATGTGCCTCTTATACATGAAATGGTGGCCACCCAGTAACTCCACAGTATGTCCCCAGATGGTTCTTAAAGGGCCAGCAGCATAATAAAATACAATATGCCAAAATCAGTTCATAGAAGGGCAATACATCCCAGTGCCATAGTCACAGGGCAGGTGGCTGGCAAACAGGCCCCTCCAAAAACCAGTGGCGAGGTCACTTTCGCCACACCACCCTATATATCTTACAGTTTGGGTATTACCCATAAGTGATGCTGCCATGATTAGCCAGGAATAGAGAAAATTTATGACAAACTTACCATAATTTTCTTTTCCTGGCTGTTTCTCATAGCAGCATCAGGGTTCCCGCCCATTCTTTAATTTTTTTCCCGCTTTATAATTGGACTGAAGGGTAGGGAGAGGAGGGACTCTTTATACCTATCAGTCTAATTAATTAATCTAATTAATTTCTGTCCTGTGACTGCTACGGGGGGAGCTACCCATAAGTGATGCTGCCATGAGAAATAGCCAGGAAAAGAAAATTACGGTAAGTTTGTCATAAATTTTCTCTATTATATAAGCTCTAGTATGGGCAGTGTATAGCAGTACAATCCCCTCTTAGGATAATTGTCCTAAGTGTGTCACCTTAAGAGTTATAAAGCAAGAGCGCACTAAAAGTGTAGTAATTCTCACATTCTTATAGGTGCTATAAAAGTGAAAAATTTATTTAAAAAAATAAAAAAACACTCACAATTGTGGAGTTTCCAACATGCTCACAATTGACAGTATGCAGAGTGCAAGATCCACACAGGAATGTAAAGAAATTCTTGTGAAAGTGCAGTGCAAGCTAACACTTGATGTAAACTTCACTGAATGGCAAGTCTTATGTACTATATGGAATTAAATCCAGAGGAATTTGAGTAGTGTTATACTGAATGCACAAGTGGTAGATATATACAATGCCAAAAACACACATGCAGAGCTTGTCACATGCTCAAACCAACAGGGTATAGTATAATACATGCTCTATTTTAACAATAGAATGCATAGAGGAAATCTAGTATTTACAGAACTTTCATTGATAGCTTGTGAATGATGGGCTGAGAGAGTAAAGAGGGAAATTGCAAGTACTATTATTTAGGTGGAGAGTGGAAAAATAAGTTAATATTACAGGAACTTAGATCATCATGTTGTGAAATGGACAGCAACAAGGGTGAGAAATTGGTTGCAGTAGTAAGGGTGAGGATTCAAAGGGATAATGTTGCAGCATTGGGGGTCTGGTAACTTGGGGAGTTCAAATTAGAGATGCGGGTTAAGGACTATTGGTAGAAACTGTATTTTGTTTTATTTTTTTGTAAAAATTATATATATATATATATATATATATATATTTTTGAAATCAATGGAGTGTTCCTTTAAAGCTTGTTAGCAGCTGCCTTTGCAAGCCCTCCTCCCTTGCCCAGACACAGGCTTTCAGTCTGTGTTGGGGAATAGACTATTTATAAACTGTTGGAAAAACAACCACAAATAACTTCAGGAAGCCAAAGTGCTTTATATATTATTTTATTATTTATATCGCACCAGCAATTCCGTAGCACTGTACAATGGGTAAACTAACAGACACGTAATTGTAACCAGACAAGTTGGACGCACAGGAACAGAGGGCCTTGCTCAATGAGCTTACATGCCAAAGGGCATATGCCTGGAGAGTTTCTTTAAAGGGTTACTCCCACCACCATGACCAGTTCAGTGATTTGAAGTGGTCATGGTGGTAGTATATATGTGCATTGTTTCTGATGAAACACTGCACCTACAGAGATACATTACTATGTGCTGGGGGCTAGTTGCACCCCAACACGTGACATTGGCAGCCTAATGTCAATTATGTGCATACTTAAAACTGTCGTCATTGGGGGTCGTCATGCTAGCAGGCTGCAAGTCACTATGGCTCCTGAGGAATCAAACTGTTTTCTGCAAAATACCGGTTTCACTCAGCTTGTAATACCCTGGAAGCCCATGGTACAAGGCTCTGGAGTGCCTGATATCGGGTATTCTGGGTCCTGGAGAGAGACTCTGAGGCTTGAAGACTGAGGCCTACCTAGGAGTGGAGTAGGGCGGACGGCAGCTGCCTCACTTTCCGCCCCAGCTAATTTACAACAGCAACTTACCTGACGCCTTCCTGGTCCTGTTCACCACCTTTAGACTGGCAGGGGTTATCCCGGTCCCCACTGAGGAGGCCACACTGCTGATCTTGGGCTGCTACACCATGGCATGCTGGCCCACCCTTTAAGATGGCCATAAGACCGCATGGCGCAGGCACATGAAAACGGGAGAACTATTTGCCAAGTAATACTACTGCCTCAACACCCCCTGCAAAGTTGGTCCCACTCGTCGATGTTAACAAGGCAGCCTTGTAGCTCACACTAGGTAAGGCTGCATTACCTATCCGCAGGATGCCCTACCAGCAATGGCTTCTGCGGAATAGAGCTCCCACGCCTGCACTGAAGATCAGCGGGAACATTTCAGTTGACCCAGCCTTCGTGCATAGCGAACAGGCCTGGTCCCCACTACTGCGTACCTGGGCCTAGGGCCCCCAAAGTACACCCATCAAACCACAACCCCACTCCTAGGTGAAACATCCAAGCCAGGATTTCAGTCAGATCCTCAAAGAGGATGGTTGGTAGACTCATGCCTAGCCTGGGTCTGGCGGTGTGTCATTCACCAGACCTACCTACAGTATATGTGTGTAAAACTGTGTGCATGTGACACTGCTAAAATACACACCTGCATTCACACATGGGCCTACATGCATTTTTAATTTCTTTTATATTTGTGAAGATACTTAAGTCAAACAGTCAATACACCCATATAAATATCACATACAGAGGCAGAGACACAGATCAGATTCCCAGCACACTGGACCAGAGAGATTAGTATGTCCCCCTCCCTGCAAGGTAACAACAGAAAAACTGAATTAATATTTGACCCTCTACACACACACACACTACACTGATGAGCGGGTGTGACCAGTGAGGCGCTGTAAAGCCAGCCCTGCATGGACACAGGGTCTATGCACCAAAACGACTTCATTAAAGGATCACTATAGGGTCAGGAACACAAACATGTATTCCTAACTCTATAGTGTGAAAACCACCATCTAGCCCCCCTGGGCCCCTTGTGCCTCCATAAATATAGCAAAATCTTACTGTATTCAAGCCTGAAGCAGTAAATCTGCATGCTGTTAGACACAGAAAAACAAGCAGTGTGCTGACATCATCAGAAGTGGTAGCCTGATCCAATCACAATGCTTCCCTGTAAGATTGGCTGAGACTGACAAGGAGGCAGAGTCAGCACAATTCAAACACAGCCCTGGCCAATCAGCATCTCCTCATAGAGATGAATTGAATCAATGAATCTCTATGAGGAAAGTTCAGTGTCTCGATGCAGAGGGAGGAGACACTGAATGTTTGGATGCATTTTAGGCAGCCATGACCCAGGAAGGATCTCTAACAGCCATCTGAGGAGTGGCCAGCAAAAAGCCTGAAGGTAATGACTCTACTCACCAGAACAAAGTCAATAAGCTGTAGTTGTTCTGGTGACTATAGTGTCCCTTTACCCCCTTAAGGACACATGACATGTCATGATTCCCTTTTATTCTTGAAGTTTGGTTCTTAAGGGGTTAAAGGGTTACTCCAAATACCATGAATACGTCAGTGAATTTAGTGCCTGGAGTCTGTGAAACACTGCACATACAAAGATTTACCCCATTCACTGCCGGAGGTGTAACTACATTTGGCAGCAGCATTTGCCAGCCCATCACAAAGGCTTGCTAATGTCAATTCTGTGCAAAATAAGCACCTGACACCAGAACACTTAGCCTGCTGGCACCAAATAGCTAATGGCAATGCAAACACCCCACCCCCCATCTTGTACCTTTCCTCCTCTCAGACATCCATCCAACTCCAGTAAGAGGGAGTGACTTCAGCCAAGGAGGATCAGGCTGAGGGAGAACTTGACATCAAGAGAAAAAAATATATAATTTTAGCCCCTTTTTTGGCATTTGAGGGACCCCCAAGACAGAAGGGATTACTACAAACAATCTGTGTTCTATAAAAACGCTTTTTTTGGGGGGCTGTAGTAACCCTTTAAGGTGTGATTACAAAATCCAAGGTGAGTATTGTGAATTCAAAGTGAATTTCAACTGTAGGTCAAAGAAGCCAAACATGAAACAAAGAGTTGATTTTATTTCCAGTGCAACTATCTTTGCCTTAAAAGTGAAATTCATTTTGAGTTCTGGACAAATCTCGTTTTACAGAATAACTCTGAAAATTGTAATCCAATGTTCGAAGTAGTTTGAAAGAAATCACTCTTATTACACACCCACTGCAATTTGTTTTTATTTTGTACTGGATGTAACAGAAGCAATGGCAGGCTTTATCCACATTACCATTATAATAGTGAAAGTGTGATGATGAGGCATGGAGAAACAAAACAGCCAAGTTCTGACAACCATTAGTGATAAAATTGATATATGAAAAGTGTGGGGTGGGGGATTTTAGCAGTTATTAAACTAACAGTCCCAGTCCACCATTTTTTGCAAACTGTCCTTGTGTTATCTGACTTACAACTGCTAAAAGCACAAGGGTGGGTTAGAATAGCTTTCCCTGTTTATCGTGGCTACCCAGGTTCAAGGTGAACAGAGTTGAAGTGCAGAAGTGAGTTTTTATTAATCTCATTAATGCAGCAAAATGTGCCTGGTTTCAAATTCTTAGACAAGTAAGCCCTATCCTAGGGGAAGCTCTCTTATTACTGGAATTTGAAATGTATACGGGGGGAGGTCATGACCTTACGACAACTAAACTTGTTCTGAGAGCTCCTCTCTTAGCTTAATGCTCATACCAGATAGGAAAGAGGGTTGCTCTTCTGCTGTGCGGCCGTCAGGCCCATGGTAAACCCTCTTGCTATCCCTTTTCTCTTCTGAACTGGTGGGGGGCGATCCCGGTCTACTTACCCTGCAACACAGAGCTGGAGATGTGTTCACAGCATACCACCCCAATGGAAGATGCCCTGTGCTCATCAGATCCCTGTGACGACATCCTCACTAAATTATACAGCATTTTCACAGACTTCTGGGAAAAGCTTCAGAAGCTAATGATCTCTCCTAAGCACCAACAGCTGACAAACTGAATACCTCAGCAGTTGCCACTAAGAAATTTCAACAGCAACAGAATCCATTATACTGCCTAAAAGAAAGGACTGCACCTAGCCAACCTTTGGGTCTGGGTCACATGGGACCTTTCATAACAGCGGCAACACTGGAGGGATTATCAGTGCCAGGGGTACTAAGCCTCTACCTGCAAGGGTCATCACCGCATCATTATCTCAAGAAGAGAGGGTTACTAAGATTCCAGTAAGACAGACATCCTCGGTGGGCATATTGTCTCAAGCTGCAGGTCAGCACCCGCTGCTTTGCTTTTCTATTCCTTTCCTGTTTGCCATTGTTTTAGCAAGTTCACAATTTTAATTGCTCAATGAAATCTAGGGCCAGACACTGGACTGAAATAAGGCCACTACAGGGCCTCATAGGTCTGCACATGTATAACAATCTACTAGCCTGTTCATATTTATTGTGCAGTCTCGCTTTGGCCTTAGCCTCTCAATCTGCACAAGGATTTGGTCTTAAACACTTCATGCTTTCAGACAGGAAGTTGCTTGTTTATTCTACATATATAATAAAAGAAAATTTAATTTCTGTCTGACAGATAAACCTTGCCACTACTGGAAAAATAAAGAATGTCAAAAATATAAGATTCATTTGATAGGATAAGTTTTAAATTTAGAATGAAATAGTATAAGAATGTTAAGTGTATAGTAGATGAACAGCTACCGATGAATACTTTCCACAACACTATCGAAATGCTACATCTGCCAGATCCATAAACCAACAAAAGTGAATTATCAATTTGAAACAGGATTTCAATGTTACCATATAGACAAACTGGAAATCTTCTCCAAATGAGCAATGAGTCAAGGTCAGCCACTTTTGAATTAAATATGAAATTCGTTTTTACATCCAAACTAGTTACTTTGAAATGTATTCACTGTTAATAGAGTGTGTGTTACTGCACCCACGTTTTAAGGAAAATGGGGAGGAGAATTAATAGCACCCAGTAGAGAATAAGTAGAAAGGATCTTTAGACAGTGGCTTAACCCTTTAACTATACTTTACTGTAGGTTTAGAATACCAGCCCCTGCGCCTTTGTTATATAAACCGTAAAATGAACTAGCTTGTTTCATAAGACAACCAAAATTACTGCACGTTCTTCTCACAGCAAATGACAATGGGGAGAACAAAATAAAAAGTGAACATCCAGAGCAGGCTGTCCTTCATGCAGTTCTTGCTGAAAAAAAATAAAATAAAATCAAAGATTACAAGTCATGCTTGACAATTAAAATTCTAAAGTAAAAATATGATCTAGAACCAGCACTGTATATAAGTTTTACTTCCCTCTCCATGAATCACTACAAAGGAAAAGGGTCACTTAACAGTATTGTCCTTTCACTGCCCTATACAGAAAGTCATTTGATTTCTAAAATGTTTAATAAACTCAAAATATACACTGCCTTTCCTAACAGTGGTACTGTCTCTATGCATACCTGTGCCCTGGACATTAGACAAGTCCAAGGGCACCTTGGAAAGCATGGAGGATTTTAATTTTTGCCCTGTTTGACGCCTCATTCATCACTTAAAAAAATGAATGGGTAACACAAGGGCAGCTGAAAATATACAATAAGAAATGTAATATTTTCTTTTCATCCAGTATGCATTCAATTAAAGCAAAGTGTGTGTCTCTCTCGTAACAATTTACAACCGTCTACGACGTCCAAGTAATTATATAACACATAGCTCTGATGTGCAACTGACATTTGTAAAGTTCATGAGAAATGACCACAGCTTGTACATTTTACAACGATACATTGCAAATTTAGTCCAATCAAGAGGAGTTTAAAGAAACACCGTAGGCACTTTAACAATTTCAGCTCATTGAAGTTGTTACAGTGCCTTCAAGGTCTGACCACCCTGTCCAACCCCAAAAATAAACTAATCCGAAGACTTGGAAGCGTGGCTTTATATCCCATTGTACAGTGCTACGGAATTTGATGGCGCAATATAAATATAATAATATGCCTCCAATCCCACTGGGGATGAGAGCTGGGAATCTTACGTCCAAACTCATATCTAATTGAATAATGCTACAGTGTTCCTTTAATGCATTTAAAGAGTTGATTTGCTTTTTGATGTTTCCTTTAAATGTTAACATTCCTGTAAACTTTACTTACTTTGTATTATAGAAGATTTTACTTTATTGTAGTTTCTGGTATCATCTGTTTAAAATAAAGCAATGTGTTATTAAAATGCTTGCAAAATTTAAAAAAAAATGAATACTAAGCATGGGTTTTGTATATAAACTCATTAAAGCGTGTTATATCAGTTAGGAAGAGAAAACTTCATAAAGGTGGCTTGGAAATGGGTCAATATGATGATGCTTGTAGACCGCTCTCTAAAGAGTAAAATTTAAGATAGCTTGTAGACCTATCCTACAATCTGTTTTTTGTTTACACACTATTATAATGCACTCAGTGGGAGTATTGAAAGCATCTTATATTAAATGCAGTTAAGGCTTGCATAGAAGAAGGCAGCCAAAACAAGTGCTTTGAGAAAAAAAAAAATTGAACTCACCCAATACTATATCTGTGTATTAATTTGGCAAGCTCAATATAAATCATTGTTTGGGATTACATGATTACCAGTTTATACTTTAGCCATCACATTTCATGTGCATAGCATGTCACATCTATTTAAAAGTAGAGGTTATTAGGTTCTTTATAGAAAAAACTCATGATAAAGGACAGTTTGTATTGTGCTGAATTGAATATAAACGAATTCAGATGTGTCAAGCAGAAAAGCAGGTACACATGATTTTTTTAAAGAATAAAACTGTTCCATAAGCAGCCAGCTAAAGAAAACCATTTTAATCTTTATTAGGCCACATGTGGAATTTATGTATGCCTTAAGAGACACCACATTCACTACATGGAAAGATGAATGAGCAACACAAAAGGCAGATTTCAGCAAGACTGGGAAAAACCATGCACACTTTTCTCTTACTCCATTCACTTGAAATATTACCTGTCATCTTCAAAGAGCCTCATCAGTGATGTCACATGTTGGTGTGTAACGCATCTCTTCCATCATAGGTACCAATTGAAGCTAGTGTGCAGTATTCATTTGATTAATGGCCTTCCCGTCCCTAAGGGAAAAGAAAACCGGAAATGACATTGTAGCACAAATTAAAAAAAATAAGATTCTGCATGGATAATAACCAATACTAACCTTTAATGAAGAATTTAAGCTATAAAGTTACTCAATAAAACCAAATCCAATCCATCTTTCAGTCACACTATGCCATTTCTATAAACCACAAACACAAAGAGTCAGCTGTAGAGTTCTTTATTTATGATGGCATAAACCACAGTTAGAATTAGTCAAAGAGCCCAAAGCCCATATCATCATCAGATTCTTCTGATTCTTCCTGCTTTTCCTCTTTAGCCGGGGCAGCAGCAGCAGGTGCTGCAGCTGTCTCAGCAGCAGGGGCAGCTACAACAAAAGCAGATGGATCTGCCAGGAATGCCTTGACCTGGGAAAATAAAAATGAAGAGGATATCCATTTAAGCTTAAAACCACAACAGCAAAACTTGAAAACCAACATTAACCCATGATTAAAGGCTTTGGTAGATTACCAAGAATTTGTTTCCCATCTCCGTAGGACTTTGTTCCCATAACTACATTCCTATACTGAAGAGGTTGCCTACAAAGGTGTCCATGGATCAACAGGCAATGCACGTCCTTTACTTGTAGGTTAACAAACTTATTCTTAATTGACCTCACTTTAAATGCAGGCTTGTCATGATTTTGACGCACCACGTTAGAAAGATGACGAGATATGACTCTAAACCTGCTCTTAAGCAAGAGCTCAATGTGTAGGAATTTAAGAAAGTTTTATTCTGCATGGTACAATTCAATTACATCCACCCTCAAATGCAGTGTAGCCTATTTCAGTATACAGTTAACAGAAAGTTGTTGTGCATTAACAATTGCATTTCCAGCACACAGCCAATTTTGACCATATTCTCACCTTGTCAGCCAATGGGAAGCTGTAATCAGTTTCCACAGCAACAGCAAGAACTCTCTTATACCCATTGACGATTGAGTGAGGCACTGAAGCAATAGTGGGATATCCAATCTGAAGACAAACACTGGCCACATTGCGAACACCCTTAAGAAGAAGGAGAAAAAAAAATAAAAAAAATCACAATTTGCTCTCTAGTTTTACTAATGCTCTTTTACAGTTCATTATCAAAAGCTCCAGATATTTTGAATAAATCACATGATAGTCCTTACCTCAAGGAAGCGGGCATGAAGAGCTTCTTCTGTAATGTCCAGTACCTCTGGATTATATACACTGCCATTGTCATAAACTTGCTGAATAATTAAACCGAAGGAGAAGGGTGAGATGTTCAACATGTTCAGGAGTGTGGCTTCGCTGGCACCCACTTTGTCTCCAGTCTTAATCAGTTGCACGTCGCTCTGGAAAGAGACCAAAAATCAATTAGAAAACTTTAAAAAAGTTATATCAAATTAAAAGTACTATAGCAACAAAAATATATTTCCCTAGAACAAAACAGATCTTAAGTAACATACCCTTTCTATAGCATACAACTATTTTGTTGCAAACCATGCAACATGATATATGGCAGTAGCTATACACAGTTTCACATAAACATCAATTCTTCACAACTGTATGAAAAATACACACCACTTAAACATATCTGCAATGCAAAAAAGTATTAACATACTACTACAGAACCACAAACACAATATCAGAAATTGTTTAAGATTGCACTCACCAAGATTTCAATTGTTCCTCTGGAAATTTTGGTGGTAATACCCAAAGCCTGGAAGAAGGAGGTCTTCTCAGGGCCCAAACCAGTGTTCTGTGCAGGCACGGTGACCCCACATGGAGCAATTGCTCCTGCACGAGCAGAGGCTGGCACCTAAGGAACAAAATCAACAGATTACAAAGTAGTTCTACTTTACAAAGGTTTGATAATTTTAACACTACAATTTTCTCTACCTTGTTGGCCAACAGCAGGTCTCTAACTTCTGCAAGATCCTCCTTGGTAAAAACAAAGCCCACATTACCCTTGATGTGAGGCAGCAGCCTGAAAAGGACACAAATCAATAAGTCATTTGGAACAGTCAAATATAATATCCATCATCAGGACTAAACCTAACTCACTTCTCCAGAGCAGAGTTATTTTCCAGGTGTCCACGTATAGCTTTGCGCATCATTGTGTTCTTTCCCATCAAAACTACAGCTTTCCCTCGTAGGGACATACGGATCTGTTGCATTTGTTTTGAACCAACATTGTCCGCCCCCACGATGAAGCATTTTGGAAAATCATCAAGCAATTGCTAGAACAAAAAAAACAAAAAACAAAAAAAAAAAACATTGCTTAGGAAATAGACTTAGTTTTGAGATAACTTTAAAATCCTATAAAATGGCCTTTAAAAGCAGTAAGCAAAGTGAACCAATTGGCTTATCTGCTGTTAAAGTGTTCAGCTTTGTCAGTATTTATTCCTGAAACAGATTAGACAATTCCAAACTAGATTTTGTAGTATATCTCCCATCACTTGCATTTCGTATTCAAGTGATAAAATAAATACCCTTAGAAAAGTATATCTGCCAAACATCAGTTGTAAATACACGAATCTGGTAAATCTACGCTTCAAAATGAAGTATAACAAACCAAATTCTAGGCAAAATATATGCAATTATCTTGAACATTTTCAGTCACATACACCATATATTAGGAGTTGAAAAAATACTTACAATTATTTTAAGAAAATAGTTTGACTTCCACGTAGCCCTGTCTTCCCTGGGCATCTTGTCAGTGCTTCCAAGGATTGCCACAAAAAGGGTTTAAAGACAAGGTATAACCTGAAAACAAATAATTTGTTTACATGTTATGTTAGCACAATGACAAATCTGTATAAAATGAATACTAAATTTAAGCAGTGTGTTTAGCCTTCTGCAGTGTGTTATAGTATTTGGAGTGCCCTGGCATCATCTCATAGTATGTAGTCATGGTGACACCAGCACCACCATTAGTCTTCTCGTGAAGGAGAAGCTGGATGTCTACATAGAACTACAGACTGCCAATCCAGAACAGCACTGACTCAACCGATGCTCCTGCTAAAGATACAGTAAGCATGAGCTGTGGCCACAGGTGCTCTGTGGGACCCTGGTAAGCAATCAAATCTTACTAAAAGTGGTTATTAGTACTGTGGAACAGTGCCAGGACACTTCTGGCAGACAATCTACAAATCTTTTCTGAAGGAGCAATGTTTTACATTGCTAGCGTGCCAGGACAGGGTCTAAGCAACCAAACTATTAAGATGAAGTAAGTTTTTTTTTAAGCTTTGGTGTCTAACTTATTCAAAAGGCAACTTTAGTTCTTTTAAACAAATCTGCATGTTCATTCAGCTGCAGCTCAGTTGTCTAAGTCAGCAGACTGTCAATCTAATATGGGTGATTCAACTAGTCACAAACCTCCAAAATGTCTTCACTCACTTGTTCCAATTCCCCTGGTATAGACTAGGAATACTGCACAAACTCTACAGACCTCTCTAAGGCTACGTAAAGTTCTAATACTTCACCCCTGTGCTGTCAGATATGTAATTCAGCAGTATCCTTGAGGTAACATCAGCTATTGTCAATTCTGAGAAACTTTTGTTCTACAGAACTGCATTTAGTATATCTAAACCAGAAGCACATCACTGCAACACTAGGGGCCCAGGTAAGAGGTAAACCGTTACGAAGTCGTTTGCCCCATTAATGGGGAACCAGGCCAGGGTACCCCTGGCAATACAACCGCTACATTTGGCAGTAGCAGTTATGCTTAGTATAGGTCTTTATGATTATATTGACCAATAATTAATTGTGATGACCAGTGATCTATAAGATATGCTTATGTCAGTCCTTTTTTTATTTTTACAATTTATTGTGCTAAATTAAACGATCTATGTAACTTAAGTGTCTTTATACATCAGAAATTAAAATGTCACGGTTACACTCTCCCACTAAAAAAAAATAAAAAAAAAATAAATAGCATTTTATAAACATAGAACCTTTATGAAATATTCATTTGGACTGTTGTCATCTCACTGAAATTCCAACCCAGTCAATAGATATAGAGAAAGCAGGGACTACTTTGTCTATTTGGTCAGCCTGACTTATAGACAGGGCAGCGCTACAGTGTCAATGCCAACAGCAGACACCAGTGAGGGATGCAGGGAATGGCTTTGTCTATTGAGGACCACACAGGATCCTCCATAGATCTCAATGTTGCACTCTGACATTGGCTCAAGCCAGAAGCTAAAGAGGACCCACAAGATGAAGATAGCAGTATCCGCCAGGGACAAGTTCAGGTAAGTTTACCTGCCCACCCTCCCCCCTGCGGAAAGGTCTCATCCAGGTGTCTGAATTCTGCAAAGTCCTCAGACTGTGACAGTGCCGCACTAAGTACTACCAGAGCATAAAGCAGAATTCACACTTACACTTTCCATTTTCCAGGCCAATATATGGACGTAAACTGAGGTGTACATGATAAATGCTATCAAGCTATGTAGAGGACAAAGGCAAAATATAGGATGAGACTCAACATGAAAACACTACCAAACTGAGCCCTCCTGTGTAAACATACATGTGTCAAACTGTCTAACCTGCAGAATGTATCAGTGGGTAACACACACCATGTATGCACAGTGCCAGGCTGCCATTCACTGTGTTAACACATTACTCTGTACAAACATGGGAACATGGGAGTTATGGAGGTTTAAAACCACCCAAAGCCATAAGTGCAGACTAAACCTGTCCCCATATCCCAAAGCCATGAGTGCAGACTAAACCTGTCCCCATACCCCAAAGCCATGAGTGCAGACTAAACCTGTCCCCATACCCCAAAACCATGAGTGCAGACTAAACCTGTCCCCATACCCCCAGGGGAGACCCCCCTCAGCCATGCACCCACAGGCTGGCTGCATGCACTCTGTAGCCCCTGGTTACATTCAGCCCTTATTAAGAGCTCTCCCGGTAAGGGGGCCAGCTTGCCCACGTGTGGGGTTTGGTAGCCGCCACCAGTTATAAGGAACACACTGGGGGAGGGCCCCTAGACGCGGCCCGCTGGACAGTGAGGGGGGAGATGGCGCTCTGGGCCCGCGTGCTCCGGAATAATGCAGCTGTAGGTGCTGTCATCACCGGCGGGGCGCTGAGAGAGGACCCGGAACTGGCATTCCGGTAAACCGAGAGCCGGGCCCACAGCCACGATGTCACGTACCTCACACTAGGGCTCCGGGAGGTGAAAGGGAGCGCGCACGGCAAGAACGGTTTTATATCGGGGAGCACGACCAATCAGAGCGCACGGCGAATTCTGAAGACGACGCTGATTGGGCGGTGTGGTTGAAGCTCGTGAACGCTATTAGTTAGGCTAGCTGTCTTCGCCTTTTAAAGGGAAACGAGGCCGCGCGGCAAGCCTGAGCAGCAATATAGGGAAATATGGAGAGCGCCACCATGGGCAGAAATATGTATTGCATGTGAATCTCGTGTTTACAAAATTAACAGTATTATTCACTATAGTGAGAATTATAGAGAATTCAAAGTAAATTTCTAATTTAAGGCCAAAATTGAAGAATTGGATCAAATCGCCAAACCAACCATGCTTCCAGTTCACCTTTTTTGCCCATAAATGTAAAATTCACTTTGAAGTCCTAACAATTTTCACTTTAGCAAATAACCCTTTAAACATTATTTTATGCTCAAGAGAAATTGTACAAGTACAAAATGAGACCACTTTAAAGCTAACAATGTACATGTAGAAAAGATTAGAAGATATTTTGCTAACTTCTTCACTAGCACCCATGCTTTATCATGTCTATGTTATAGACTGTACGCTTGTTTGAGCAGGGTCCTCTTCAACCCATCGTTCCTGTACATTTTCTTGAAATTGTCCTATTTATAGTTAAATCCCCACTCTCAAAATATTGTAAATCGCTACGGAATCTGTTGGCGTCACATAAATGGCGATAATAATAATAATGTCCCCATTGTTATAATATCCTTTGTTATTACAACATTGTCATATGTTTACAAGTAGGACTGGGAAATCTACAGACACATATTAAAGAACATGGCTCAAGTTTGGGAAAGAATAAATGTAAAAAAAAAAAGTCAGTGGTCAGCGTGGGCTGCAGGCAATAGAATCACTAGAAAAGTCTGTGGTCAATATACCAGATTAGACATCCAATTAGACTCCATCTTGGTGGGATCATCCTACTTTAGGATTCCTGTCAGTGTCGTCCTGACTGCAGAGCCGAGCGGTCGACATCCTCAAGGGCTCCTGCTATAGCACGCATGAAAAGCCACTTTACACAACCCAAACGGCGACCAATCGGCCCAACAAAGCCAGCAATTGAAAGGGGACAAATATCTGAGCACAAAGATACCCATCAAGTGACGAACCGAGCAATATTTGCAGAACAAGTAACTGAGGCCTACTCGAAAGGCGGGAGCAGGAGAGACGGCCGCTCTCCCCCGCCACGAAAGAAGCCACTAGTGAAGAAGGGCACCTGTCCCCCCCCTCTGGACCAGTGGGGGTCATCCCGGTCCACCAGCGCCCTAAGAGCACCCACCTCTGGGACACATCACGACACAACGCTGTTCAGGCGACCCCACAAGGCCCAGCTAATATGGCCGACTGTGCAGCCGCTAAACTGATGCAGCAGACTAATGAAGAATGGGCAGCAGCCTTCAATGCGAACTTCGATGCTGTTTGCCAGAGATTCTGGGAACGAATGCGGGAGAGAAGCTCGCAACCGGTACAGAAACCAGCCACAACGGCAGCACGCCACCACACGCCCCCTCGCAAGCATGCAAAGCATCCAAGCAAAGCGTTGCCACTGAAAGAGTGGGTACAGGGCACTGTGGCCCGGTGGTGGAAGCGACGGGGGGACATGGACCGCCCCAAGACAACACACAATAATGGAGCAAAGGCGCCAAAGACTCCTGTGGGAGGCTCGTGCGGCCCACAACAAACAAAGCTCCACAACCGGAATGAAAGCCTGCAGACATCAACTGCCCACCGCATAGCCAACACCGTCCGGACAGATCTAAGAGGCAGAAAGACAAAGCCACCCGTCTCACACCCAGCCAACGACGGCTCCAGATTACAGCCCGGACCAGGTACACCACAGCTAAACAGCGCACGCATATACAAGACACAACACCAACGGCAGATATATAAGACGGCGAAAGGGAGCTCACACTCTTCTTGGCAGTCTGGACATTACTTATCGGGCATAGGCTGAACTAACAGCACACTGCTACCTGTCAGCCACAAGGACTCAGGCCATATATGCGCCCCAGCTTATTCTCAACCAGGGGTATTTTGTTTTTGTTCTTGTGTCCTTTTTCTTCTGTCTTTGCTTATGTTTTATTATTATGTTCTTTGGGCAAAACGGAGCTACTTCTAACCAAGAAGCTTGCGACCGGGACCTAGTGGCACAATTACAGCATGTCTTTATTAGCTGTTAGCTATATGCATTCTCTCATGCTTTACTTACTGTATTACTTTAAAATGATTAGCACCATGCTTATGTATACGCAAAGCTCAGCCACTTTCCCTTAACAGTAGCTCCAGACATTTACTAGTTAGCTTGTAATGTAAGCATACTATAAAAACTAAAAATGTGCGATATATACGAATGCCATAACTCTGTTTTATATGTCTTGTTATCACTCTGTGTACAGAGGCTGTTGTGGCTTACTGAACACTATGTTATTTCTTGCACTCTATAAATAAAGAATTAAAAAAAAAAATGAAAAAAAAAATGGCTGGGGTGAAGTAAGAAACACCTTGATGAAGTAAGAGACAAACATTGGGGTTGGGGGGTGTAAGACACTCAAAAGGGGAGAAAAAGATACACTAAGGCCACTAAGAGACAACAGGTGAAGAAGCGTGGGGGAAGAGGCAAAATGCATCTTCACCTATATAGGCAAAAATCCTTGCACCAGCCCTGGCTAGGGGCATTCTGTAAGTTATCTTTTTAGTTTGTTTTAAGTTACATAGTTACATAGCTGAAAAGAGACTTGCGTCAATCAAGTTCAGGCTTCCTCACATTTATTTTTTGCTGTTGATCCAAAAGCAGGCAAAAAAACAGTTTGAAGCACAATTTTGCAACAAGCTAGGAAAAAAATTCCTTCTTGACCCCAGAATGGCAGTCAGATTTATCCTTGGATCAAGCAGTTATTACCCTACATTTAAAGATTATATCCTTGAATATTCTGTTTTTGCAAGTATGCATCTAGTAGCTGTTTGAACATCTGTATGGACTCTGATAAAACCACTTCTTCAGGCAGAGAATTCCACATCCTGATTGTTCTTACAGTAAAAAAACCCTTTCCTTTGCCTTGTGTCGTATGTAAAGTCCGGTTTGTGAATAGATTTCCACAGAACGGTTTGTATTGGCCCCGAATATATATTTGTATAATGTTATCATATCCCCTCTCAGGCGACGTTTTTGTAAACTAAAGTGGTTTAAATTTGTTAACCTTTCTTCATAGCGTATATGTTCCATTCCTTTTAGTAATTTTGTAGCCCGCCTTTTTCCAGTGCCATAATATCCTTCTTTAGAACAGGTGCCCAAAATTACACAGCATATTCAATATGTGGTCTATGTTTATAAGCTAAAAGCTATTTCTGTATTGTTTACTATAATATTACATTGTGTATTTTCTATCCACATATTCAACCATAACAAAAATATTCTTTTGTGAACTTGTTGGTGTATGCTATTTTGATCTTATCGGAAGATACTGTCATTCTATACCCTTGCTGAAGCTTTTTAGAGCCATCCATACAGCTTTCAATTCTCTGAAATTCAAAGATTTTTGTCTTGTCTGGTTTTAACCAGACCATTCATTATGTGATGACTTACATAAGATCCCCATCCTGAGATTGAGGCATCTGTTGTATTATTATCCAATCTTTAAGTTTTAAAGATTGTTCATGACAGAGAAACAAAGTGGCTGACCATCGAATCCCATAAAAGAATCAGATGGTCTAAGGAAGTTTCTTTGTGGTCCCAACTCTGCCAGAATGCTGGATTGCAGACTTTTCATTCTGATTTTTGCCCACTTGACATCTGAAGACCCAAGGCTCTCGTTGCTTCTCTGATGGCGCAAAACCTTTACATTGACATGGAACTTTAAGCAAGATTCAACTTATTCTTTATTTTCTGGGACAATGGATTTTTTTGAAGGTAAGTGTGTATAATCTGATAAGAATTGGAACTTTGTGACTGGAATTAAGTGAGATTTCTCCAAAATGATAATCCAGCTGCAGTTTTGTAAATAGAAAATCGTAGTGTTGATATCCTTCCACAGCAGTTTTTTTGAGGATGCTTTTATCATCCAAATATAGGACAATAAATCGCTTCTCTAGAGGGCCTCCACAACTAGAGCATTCATGAATATAATGGCATCTAAAGACAAGATAAATGGTAGACTCTTAACTGAAAGTAAAGATATTGGTAAAATGCAGAACTTCAAGCTAGATAGACTTGATGTAAAATGTGTAGATAGGAGTCTTATGTCTAATGCAACCATCCAATCACCTTGTTGCAGGATCTGAGTTGTTGAAATAATTGACTACATGTGAAAAGATTTATTCAATGTTGATTCACTTTCTTAAGGGTCAATATAGGTCTATAGGACAAGTCTGTATTTTGAGCAAGTAACATTCATAAGTACCCTTTATATTGCTCTAAAATTGGTACTTCCTCTGAGTGTACTAAGGAAGAAAAGAAAAACTGGCGTGTTATTGTGGCTTAAATGATAGTTGTGGCGAAAGTAACCTCGCCACTGGTTCTTGGAGGGGCTTGCTTGCCAACCTCTTGCCCCAGGACTATGTCCCATGTATTAGACCTTTTTTCAGGACTGTGGAAAGGTTTGTTCATGCCTTTTAACTGCTTATGGTTGGCATATGGGGCTTATAAAAATGACTGTACTTCTTACCGAAGAGTTGAACCACCCAGAACAGGAGTGTGCAGCCCATTAACCTCCCTAACTTATGTTTAACTGCAACCTACTAAGTGGTTAGCTGGGTGTCCGTCGTTCGTATGTGTGAACACGTGGTGGCGGCCATCTTTAGCCGCGAATAAATATATATAATACAAAATACCCCTGCACTCCAACTAGAGAAATAAAAATAGTACCTGGTGCTCTGGTGGCTTAATCATAAACAAAGTGAAAATACCGGCACTCAAGGTTTTCCAGAAGATAACTTCTCCATTTATTGCGGAAAAAAATTCGATGTTTCAGCTCCACTAGGGAGCTTTCATCAGGACACCTAGAGAGAGAGATATATATCTATATCTATATCTATATATATCTATCTATCTATATCGGTGTTTGGTCGTCGAGTGCATGGAACTATAATCGGACACTCAATGGCGTTCGACTGGATTCACTTGATAAGAGCAGCGTTTCGATGGAAACACACTCCCGAACAAGAGACACAGATTAAGTATACATATGAACTGGCTGCATTCGTATTTGTTATATTGTGAACTACCGAACTAGACCGACCGCAAGCCCTGATTCTCTGGAACGGTTTTGGGCATGGGACCATGCGTGCGGTCGGTCAAACTAGGACTTCCAGGAAATTTTTGAACCGATCTGGGTGATTTCTGGATATGTTGGTCACCTAGATCGGGGCTATCAGTGGATGTAACCTTTGTGGGTATTTTGTGTGTTTAAATGTATTTAGGTTTTTTTGTAAAAATTTATGTTTTCTGTGCCTGGAGATAATTGAGTCATCCATTGTAGTAAACTCAATTATCAAGTCTCTTGAATGCATTGTCCCTAGCGACCACCATGGGGGGATTGCTAGGTAACAGGACCAAGGTGGAACGCACGGCCATCTTTGGTTACTAACGAACACGGCTTTTCTTCTGTAGAAAGTGGTCTCTAAGTGGCATATACAGGGAAATCACCACATGCTCAGGTACCCAGGGCTGGCAAGACAGCTTCCAGAATATTAAGTGAGATTGAGAATTATTTTTGTCAAGCCATGCCTTCCACATGAGAATGGCAGTGACTGTTTTATTTTGTTCTTCCTTGTGTGTGTCTCTCTCTCTAAATATCCATATATAAACATTAAAGCAAGTGACTAATAACTGCTTGTTATGGGAGATGATGATATGTATGGTCTCAGAGGTATTATTAGACAGTTATTTGTCCTTACAGAATACTACCTTACTTGTTCTATTAATATTGTGAGCAATCACTCACCAGAATGTGCACATATGCAGGATTGAGCTAAACTGCCCCAGGACTCTTCACCAAATTACAGCTATTCAGATGGGATAAAACGGAATAATGTTAACCCAAAATGTGTAAATTCCATATTATGAATGGTACCAAGGTGAGGATAGCCTCGATAAATCTTTGCCATTAAACCATGGTACAGAGAAAATACACTGTAGGAAACAGAAACAACCACTACAAAAATCAGAGAATTTTCCTTTAAAGCGTATGTGACAGAAACTTCTGTGCCACAGACCTTTGGAGAACCTCGAAGGCCAGCCTCCTGCCCACAGGCAATGACTTGTCCCAAGAGCCCCTAAAAGTGGTTATTGTAACTGTGGAGAAAAGTATTGTGGCCCGGATGCTTAGTGTGCACTTTGGAACAAGCCCACTCCCTCACATATTGTAGGAGCCCGTCAAGTGAGATCAAGTGATCTCACTGACGAGGTCATCATTCCCAACTCGGTCTTTGTAAATAAGATACATTGTTCTTGTTTTATATTACATTTTAGTTGTATAAATTGTTAAGAAATCACCTAACATTTCTCAGTACAGTTCTGCCCTTGGTCACACCTTCATTCATATCCCTAAAATTAAGGTATCCCTCTTTGTCCATTTGAAATCCTGAGAGGTATAATTTTGTGTTATTGCAACCGGTCTCCTAGTATTTGACTGGGTTTCATTTAGTTTATATATCTGATGGTAAATTTGAAAGTACAATGTAAAATTACAATGCAATATTTACTGGAATGGGGTGGGCATTTTAATAAGAAAATTGGACATATTACTAAAATAACCCACTTTATTTGCAGTACAGACACCCCCCCTTCCTCCCCTTCCAAAGAAGTCTTAAATGTAATACATGGACAAATACCATCATATCCATTAATAGAAGAAAAAAAGATGGGAGGGGGAAACAAAAAAACAACACAATATCATTATAAATTGTATTGACATTTTTTTCATAGATGCAAAAAAAATAAAAAAAATAATTGACATCTGTCAAACAAAAAGCCTTTCAGCAAAAATACTATTTAGTTTATTTTATTGTTAAGCAATTTATGCATTTCCAAATTTGATTTCAAATGCTGGTGAGTCTAGAAACCAGATAACTTATTCTGAGAACATAACATCAGGTTACTTTGCATGACAGAAGAAAATGTTGAATTAAACTACAGACGTAAAAGAATATGAGGTAATCAAGATACAAATTTATTATGAATACACAATAAAATGGTTAGCTGAACTCTTTGACCCAGTAACAAAGCATGGATGTGCACTAATCCCATTAAAGGAACACTTACCCCTGTGAAATTTCCATAAAGGACATTGATATAAAAGTGAAAAAGTTGTTTTGTGTTTCTTTCAATATATACAATGTTGTATTGCTGGATTTCCTGCTGCAATACTAAAAATTAAAATAACTTCAATGACACTTGGACACGTGCACAGCTCCCCACACTATACAGACTGAACAGTTAGTTATTGGTGGACAAATAGATAAAGTGTCCCCAAACAAACTTAATTCCCTGTAAGGTACAGCTTAGTCAGAGGTTTTGCAAGCAAAATTTGGCAAATGTAAAGTCCCTGTTGTAAAACTAATTATAATAAAACCACGGCCACTTGATACTGAGCAATAGGTGACGCACCAAGTGGGAGCGTGCTGTATCCCATGCACAAGGAACTTTAGAACCCAATCACATACTTTACAGACAACCAAAAATGATGTTCCAATACAACTTTAACTCCTTATGAATTGCAATCTAGTCCCTAAAGACTCTGCTAACTGAATGCCCTCCTTGTTTTGCATTCACAGCTCTATAGCCCTGCATTCATAAAATCAGAGGGGTATTGCATTTTGCTAAAGGACCTTTAAAGGCTGGTTTGTTGGTTCTTAGAAGGCCTTTTCACTTTACCATACAGCTTTGAATTACAGTTTCTGCTGTAAAGTGTCCCTTTAATGTAAAATGATTAGTATGTTAGTAAAGTTTAGTTTCAGGGACTGTAGTGCACAACAGTATAGAAGGGGCGCCTATAATACATAATGTGTATATATAGTTTTTTTTTTAATTTTAGTAATAACCACACAAGAAGTTATGTGCCAAGCAAAGTGTTCCTGGATAAAGGCAGCTTGGACACATTATCTTTTTGCATTATCTTTGGCATTTCAAACAGCAATGAAAATGTCATGTTGGTTGTTTTTCTTGTAGGAACAGTGCATGCAGAAAAACCAAGGAAAAAAAAAAATAAAATACACCCCCCTCAAACATAAGACCTTACTACCAAACCTTAAAGGGAAATTATCACCTTATTGCAAGTTATGGTAATTAAATACAAAATGTGGTCTAGGTTACTTACTGAATTCTTTACTTTTATATTTAACCAAAGATGAGAGATTTAGCCAACCATAAAAAATTACAAAGAGCCCAGTAATTCCTTACAGAATCCTATGAAAACAGAACGCATGCAGGCCAGCAAACAGAACCCAGTCTAGATGTGATTGCTGCTAATTCATCATGAATTCATGTGCTCTTTTGCAGCACCAATGAATAAAAGCATCTATTGCTTACCTAGAATTGTGTTTTCTCCATGATAATTTCCCCTTAAGAATTTTGGTTTGAATATAGAACCCAATCTAATTACCATTAAACTGCATTAATACAAAATGGCCTTCCCAGATTACCACGGGTAACTGGAGTAAGGACAGAAAACCGTTTACAGACCGAGTGGTCAGTAGAAACACACCACCGTATTTTGGCATAAACATCCACACGTGACTGAAATTTGCAATACAGTTTTCAAAATTCACAAATGGTCAAAATGTGTTAATACAGTAATTTCACACTAAAAATACTGCAATGTTAGCTAGGTTTAATCAAAGCACTAATCAAAAAGAAAATTTAAATCCAGTCCCACTGGAATAATTGGCTTTATATGTAATATATGCATATATGTCATTTATATATAAAACAAATCTCTTATTTTGTCATTAAATTGGATGAAATGAGTTAATGAAACTTTAAGAAATCCTGCTCTTCTATTTGAAAGGCAAGAAATGTGAAGGAGAGAAAAAAAAAAAGAAAATAGGTCAGCTGTGAGAAATCACATGCTCACCAGCTAGGAGACAAGTTACCAGTAACTGTCAGAGGAAAAAAAAAAAGTTATTGCTGCAATTTTTAAACATTTCCATCTATACCAGCAACGTCTTTCCACATAATTAAAGCTCAAAAGGTGCAATTTCCATTCTTGCTTCTTTCTAAATGCAAGGTTGGGCTTAAAACATACTCCTTTCCAATCTACTAAAATACTCGTGCATTGGAGTGTCTACATGAGACCCTTCATGTGCTGCATAGTAAAAAAAATTCTCTCTCACTAGTAGGTATATAATAGCCATCAGCATGTGCCGTCATGTCAGTAGCAGGATTTTATACCCAAAAAAAAAAAAGAGAGAGAAGTTCAAGGTTTCTTTTTTAATGAAGGGTCTCGTGCCGGCAATGCGAGATGTTCCTTTAATAGCAAGGAGCTGGCCAGGTGCAGTCCCACCCTTACAGAAGCACCTAATAAGAGATTAATATTGAATAAGTGAAGAACTTTTCTCTCCACTAAAGAAAAACAGACTGAAGCTCCCTCCCCACCAGTGTTCCAGATCACCCTGGTTGACCCTCTTCCAGAAAAAGAGCTGCTCACACCCACCCAGGTGAATGAAATGTATGGATACAGTGCATTGATCTCTTAACAGAATAGCTTGACAAAGCAGTTCTGGCAATAGGGCTTGTCGTTCTGCTCCTTGAATGTCCCTTTATTGAGCTGCTTCAGGCAAAACGCACAGACAAAGTGCTCTGGATGGAACTTCTTTCCCATAGCGGTGATGCAGCGGCCAGTGATGGGCTTCTGGCAGCCGGAGCAGAGAGAACCCCGACGCTCGTGGTAATGCACTTCACAGTATGGCTGCCCATCATGTTCAAAGAAACTCCCATTGATGAAAGGGGTAAAACATTCCTGAGTGGAAAGGGATTTAAAATGTTACACCTTGAAAGTTAAAAAGAAAAGAATTGTAGGGTATAGGTAAAAGAAAACATCATGCTATGCATTTCTTTTTCTTATTGTAGGTTGTTTATACCGAAGCTAGAGACCAAACAACACCGTATTTGTACAACGCACAATATAACAATGTATATCTGATTGAAGAAGAGTCTTGGTTAAACACTACTATACCAGTCTGTATTAGTAGTGGTACTATATTAGCTAGTGAAATATATAAAATATAAAATGGACACAGAGTAGGCACTATAATTATTTAATGTCATTGAACTGGTTATAGTGCCTGGGGTCCCATAGCACTGTTCCATTTAGTGTTTTTGAGATGTTTAGCACTACTGAATGAGAGTCCATAGCCCACCAGATGTGGCTAAGGCAGAGATGACACACTTCCTCATAGCAATACGGATTCACACCAGCATTGGCGGTAGTCTTAGCCAATCACAGCCAGACATTGTTGCTCAGGCTAATGCTTCCTCATTAGCCCAAATAGTACAGAGTTAATTGGTTGCTAGGATTTAGTATTAAAGCATTTTTAAAAAAGGACACTATAATCACTTTAATGAGACGAAACAGCTATGGTGCCACTGGAGGTATCCTTAGGGGGCAATGTAAACACTGCCTTTTCTCTGCAGGGAATGTTATATTCAAGAGAATACATTAAGTTGTAGTTGTTCTGGTGAATATAGTGTGCCTTTAAAATGATATTAACTGCGTTTGCCTCTGAATGTCAGGACTGTGATGCCTAACACTTATTTAGCCGGAGCCTTAATATCTCCCTTGAATACTATATGGGCGAACTGGCAAGCAGTAGCAGCAAGGTGCACATTCTACATGGTGAGACAGTATGCGTGGCAATCAGATGCACGGTATATTGCACTTGAGGGTCAGTGTAGCAACGAGAGTCACTGTATACTGTGCGGACACTCACAACACATATAGCATAAAATAAAAGGCCTGCATAGCAGCAAGGTGCACGGTATACAATGTGAGAAGAAGCGTAGCAGCAAGTTTCTATGTTTAAAACAGGTAAAAAAAAACAAAAAACAGGGGACTAGCAAAAAAATTTAAACATTGTTGGGAAACAAGAAAAAAAAATAAAGCTTTGAATAAAAGATCCATACCCGGCAGACAAAGCACTCTGGGTGCCAGAGTGTATTTAAGGCAGAGATGTAGTTCTCAAGGATAGCATGAGTGCATCCACCACACTTAGGAGCAAACATATCAAAGTAGTCCTTGCGGCAGTAAGCTTTTCCATCCCTCTCATGGAATCCTATAGGGGGGAATAAGGGGAGTGGTGAGAAAAGGGAAAATTTAGTACATATGGCCTACATGTTCAGTAGCACTTTAATTACAAGAAAATTATTTTTTTTATAAAAAAAAATAAAAATAAAAACCTACTGCCTATTGATTTTAAAAGGACTACACATGAAAAATCAATACTTAACTCTTGGACAGAACCCAAAAAGGACTTGCCCACTATATTTTCAACGGGTCTCCATGGTTGGAACACGCACATCATGTTTGCACATTTGCAAATTTCCCTTTCTTTCCTTGTGCTACAGTATCCCTCCTGTGCTTTCTAATGCATTAGAACTAGAGCACGGGATACCCAAAAAAGGCCACCCACATGTGAGTACAACTAGAAGACAGAGTGAACCGATGCTTTACAGAATGTACATATATTCAATATGGATTTCCATCTGGTACCAACGATTAAGGCCCGGCCTGTCGAGGATACTTACCTTCCGGCCCAAAAAAAGCTCCACACTGTGCACAGAAGAAATGCTCCGGATGCCATGTCCGATCCAAAGCAGTCACTACTTTCTGTTGAAACAAGAAAAAAAAAAAAGAAGTAGTAAACCATTTTTAATCACACAAAATATATACACACACAATTATTAAGCTTCACATATTTTACAATCGTTTAAGCATTCGAACTTACATCCAGGATGGGCCCATTGCAGTAGAAACAGCGTGGGGAGAAGAGATTGTGATAATCCTTCTCACAGTAGGGTTGCCCGTCTCTCTCAAAGAAGTTGCGGGACCCAATCTCTTCCTGGCAGTGTGTGCACACAAAGTGTTCAGGGTGCCAAGTCTTCCCCATCGCTGTGACAACCTGCAGAGAAACAGTTTTAATAAATGCCAGTGATGGCTTCAAGGGCTTTTCCCAACAGTAGTAAATTATACTTTACCTGACCAGCAATCGGCTTCTTGCATGCACCACACACTCCTTTGGCCACCGTTGCAACCCCCAGCTTATTGAGGTCAGACTGCAGACTACCCAGCATGTTATCCAGCTGGCTGCCAGGCTTGGGTGTGTTGGAGGGAGGGGAACTGCTCACAGACTTCCCTGCCATGAACTGAAAAAAAATTCAAGAATTGTCACAATGTAAAATACAATGAAAAACTAATTTACCAAGAAAATAATTGTATTATTTTGTGTAATAGATATGTAATATATATTTATTATTTTATTTTTTTTATACAGACATCATCCCCGAGAGGCATCTACTTAAGATCCAGACAAATATGAGCACTCAAAAAAGGTGTTCTTAACATTTTTAAATACCGAGGGCGATTCAGTGTTTAAAACAAAAGACATGGAAGATCCATCGATGGCATCACCATTAGGTATCAAGTTTCTGTGTTCAGACATTGGCCCAGGGAGACTTGAACAGAAGGAGCCAACTAACTGGAGACCACAATAAAGAGAAATAAATTATTTAGAATGAGCAGTATAAAATAAATTTATAAACATGCTGAATAGACAGCATGCAAAGTTATTTCACAACAAAACAAACAATTGCAGTAGAATCTCTACACGTGTTATGGTTGACAACTGAATCAAAACCAAAACATTATGGGGAAAATGGGAAAAACATTTAAACATTGCACTAGGGGGCAATGTAAGCACAACAAGCACAACCCAATCAGCATACACTGTTTGGGAAACCTGCCTTGTCAGAGACTGAGGGACTTGGAGGAGGGCGAGTGGCAAGTAATGAAGAATCGCTAGAGGTGAGAGCTGAATTCACCTGGAAGGAAATGAATACAGATCAGAAAACAGAAGAGGTTTAAAACAGATGTTTGGTAGGAAATCGACGCATTCGAACTATCAAAAGAAGGTACATAGCATACTAAGAAGGACTTGTCAGTCCAGGAACAGATTTATCTCTCAATCCGCAACATTATTCATCTACTGCTTAAAGTCCAACATGCTAATTTTTAATGTAAGCCATTAACAACGTGAATTTCAAAGAGGACACACTCTACAGTATGTAATGGAAATGCCTTTAAAAGACTAGATTTTGCTTTCTTACTCATCAAAACTTATACACCACCGACCACTATCAAGCATAGTAATGGTTATAAACACCATTCTAAAATGTTAACGTATTTATGTTGTACAAAGGACTGAACAATTAACAAGTTCCATGCCTGAATTGGTGGAAATAGTGGATTATCGTCAGTCTGGCAGCCAACAGAGACACAGGTTTTGCGGTGAGGCAAAGATCTCACAGAAGAGGTAGTATAGAACCAGCCAGCGGGAATCTGTTCATGAGGAGGTTGTACGTGGTCTTCCTGAGCTGGGACAGTCTGAGACAAATCCTGGTAATCATCACTATATCTTTTTCTGGAGGTCCAGGGCTGAGGGGGAAATGTACTAAAGGCATGGGAACGGAATGGAGTTGATAGAGGGGGCAATGGAGGTGCTGGAGGAGGGAGGAAAGAAGGTGGCTGTGCTGGAGATGTCGACTTAGATACTAATCTGGTTCCAACAACTGAGCCAACAGAAGATGTGCCTGGAAATATTTTTCTCATAAGCTGTGGAGAATCTGGAGGTATAATTATCTAAATGGAGAAGGGAAAAAAAATGGTAGGAACGTAAAAGGGGAAAAAAATTACCTCCTTAAAAATGAACACATGCTAATGCTTTCCCAAAACACTAAATTATAAGACAGTGTTTCCCAACCCAGTCTTAAAGACACAGAACTAGGAAATACCTAAATTGTGGAATGATATTGCGGCTTAAGAACTGGATGAAGAGTAGTCTAGCTCCTCTAGGGATGTAGACACAAAATGTTCAAAGTTAAGTGGGCCTGTCAGGAATGGGCTTTTTGTATCCATCCCTTCTTTCTCAAAAGGCATATGAAGTAAAACTGTTCTATAATGGTTTGATTACTTTATTTGGGAGGGTGCCAAGGCACTCTGTAGCAGTTATGGTGCTTGGAGTGTTCCTTGAAAACTTGGACACAAGTTAAAAAAATGTATTTAAGCAAGGAGTAAGTCACTTTTTACTTGTATCACAATAGGAAATCATTGAAACTATTACAGATCCACGTAATTACTCATACAAGCTGCATGAGGGCATACCAACTGCATCTCAGAATTATGTAAATCACACAAATACTAGGAGTGCAGTAGTAATGCAACCATTAAGGTGTGAATTTACTTTATTGTGTGCGATTGATTCCTATTAAAAAATGTTAGTTTGCTTTAAGCGTTCTATTATATTTGACAAAATACAGCTTAGCATTGTGAGATTATTTCCTTTAAGCATCTTGGGCATCCATACATTTTATACCCTTCAGTGATCCCACTTATCTTCCAAGACACACAGGCTCCAAAACCTTCCAGGCAAGTCTTTCCACAACAAGTCATAAAACACACCACATCATCTGCCTAATTTTTTTTTCCTGCTCTACCTTCTCAATCCTCTGTTCTGGCTGCTCCATATTTTTAGATGGCCGAGATGTGATGATCACTCCCTCTGTCAGCCAGTTATCCTCTGGGCTCTTGCAAGTCTCCTGTTTGTCTATTCCAAAGCGTCCATGCAGCTCTTCAATCAGACGGTCCTGAGTGGGGCTTTTGTTGTATATGGCTGGGCCATATTTTCTCCGAGGGGACAAATCACGGGACATGGGGTGTACATTGGGAGTTTCTTTTGTCCTTTTAATAACAGATTTCATCTGAACAACAAGGCATAACATTAAGGATATGGGCTCACAGGAGAAAGTCGAAAAACTGCAAAATCCACGGCAAACAACTGAATGCAGCGACACGAACACTTTTCCCTATTTTCAACAGAAAAACCTAATGTGTACACTGAACGATCATGCCACAGGTATTACTTCCTATAAGATTTACTGAAAACACAGTAGGATATGTTAAAGGTCAAGGACTTCCAAAAAACTATGCAAGGGATATTATTTCCTGTAACATATCATGCACCTGACCGAAACAGATGTAAAATTTAGACATGCATTTGGTGTCATGCGAAGGATGTCAACCAAACTTCGTGCTTGCCTGTCGTGAAGCAGAAATCCTTTCCCGCGAAGACATCTCGGGAATCGGAATTTGTTGTGTCTCCTCTGTCCAAGACGATTCAAACGTATTGGTATGCAGTAGAGGATTTTCACTCCTGTAATGTCCACAGTCCCCATTAGCAGTACTGACCGCATTCTGCATACTTAGTAATTCCATTTCAGAATTAAAATTCTCTTGATCTTGATTTATTTTATAAGCATCTGGAGTTTCCAGAACTGAATACTGTAATTCTTTCGCATTTGATGTGAGACTATTCAGATCCAAACTCATATTCTCTTTACGTTTTACAAATTCAGAGTTAGCATGTTCAGGTAACATAGTTTGCAGTTGCCACGGATATTTATCATGTACTTGATCAGAATGAACTGTAGGCTTTTCTTGTGAATATGCCAAATGAAAATCATTATGGTCTTCTTTCCTGAGACCAGGAACACCACTGTAGCTTGCTAAAGGCGTGTGAAAATTTGAGTATATGGGGCTGCAAGGGCTACTTACAGTTTGGTCACTGCCATGTACAAATCCTGCATCCTTTACTCCTGTTCTACAAACAAGTGAGACAGGCTCTTTGTCTAGAGGAGTCATTAAAGCAGAACTCTCTTCCTCATCTATATGCAGGAGGACTGAAGGACTGCAGCTTGGTGGGAGATCATTTCCATTGCACAACATTGTGCACAAAGGTGTTGTACACAATGAGCTTTGGGCAGTAGGCATGTTAGGATTGCCTTTACAAACTTCATAAATTGGCTCAGAAAAGGTGTGGCAAGTCTGCATGAGAGGTGATAGAAAGGAAAGTCAAAGATAGATCATTATATCATTGTAACTGTTTTAAGAGTCCAGGCTAAACACATGTACCCCCCCTCCACATCAGTTACTGCTATGCACAATGAATGTTTGTTCCATTGCCAGGTCTTTCTAAGAAAGAACAAGACTCTCAACATAATGCTATTTAGGAAGCCTCCTTGTCCAGTGCTTGATTTAGAAGTGGCAGATGGTTCATTAATGCAAAAGAACAGGTACAGCTGGTATAAACTAAAGAGAGAACTGAGATGATTTAAAAAAATAAAAAAAATAAATAAAAAAATAAAACATTGCAAAAAGTAAACCAAGATTCCCAACCTAAGAATGCAGACAAGTTTCCACCTATTTCATTTTTCTTGCAAGATTTCCATCTCTTGTATCGGATTTAAAAGGACACAATAGTTTCCATAACCATTACAGCTTAAAGGGACACTAGAGTCACCAGAACAACGACAGCTTATTGAATTTGTTCTGGTGAGTAGAATCATTCATTACCTTCAGGCTTTTTGCTGTAAACACCGTCTTTTCAGAGAAAATGCAGTGTTTACATTACAGCCTAGTGATAACTTCACTGGCCACTCCAAAGACGGCTGTTAGAGATCCTTCCTGGGTCATGGCTGCCTAAAATGCATCCAAACATTCAGTGTCTCCTCCCTCTGCATGCAGACACTGAACTTTCCTCATAGTGATTCATTGATTCAATTCATCTCTATGAGGAGATGCTGATTGGCCAGGGCTGTGTTTGAATTGTGCTGGCTCTGCCCCTGATCTGCCTCTTTGTCAGTCTCAGCCAATCCTATGGGGAAGCATTGTGATTGGATCAGGCTACCACTTCTGATGTCAGCAGACAGCTTGCTATTATGAGGCAAACAGCATGCAGAGCTACAGCTTCAGGCTTGAATACAAGTAAGATTTTGCTTTATTTAGGGAGGCATGAGGGGCTATATGGTGGTTTTAACACTATAGGGCCAGGATACAAGTTTGTGTTCTTTTAATATAGTGGTTCTGGGCCTTATAGCTGGTCCCTGCAGGGTTAGTAACAAGAATGATTTACACTGCTGGCCAAGTCCCTCAGACAGTCATTAGTGGGACTTCCTTGGGTCAAACATTGCAAAAAAGACATTCAGAATGGAATCAATGCATTTCTATTCTGAGATGCTGTAACAAAATTTGTTGTGTATGCACACACTCCTCCCAATGCTTTCTGAATGCTGGCATGGTGAGAGCTAAAAGCAAAAATGCATTTTTTACAACACATGAGGGTGATCACCTAAATAAATAGTGGAACACTGTAGCATTAAGAATACATGTTTTATTCATAATACTATAATGTTCCATTAATTCAATAATTTTGGATAAAACTCACAAGAAGCAAAGGTCTCAGTGAATCCATGAACAATGTACACACACAATTTTTCAGTGTCAGACATGGTATGGTATGTCATATAGCACAAAGATTCAGTTTTCCCACAAAACAGGGCAGTAGCCTACTCATGTAAAATGAGACAAACCATGATTTGTAAAAACTGGTAAACATCTATGGTATGCAGCATTTGTATTAATCAGTTCCAGTCCCTCACACTGACACCACAGGTTCAGGCACAGTAGAGGAACAGTTACATGGACCAACATAGTGCAACAGTTTAGAGGAGAAGGTTGTAACAAAACATACACACAGAGTGATTCTTGTATTCACTAGAGTGAAAATTGTCAGGAATTCAAAGTGAATTACACACTTAAGGCCAAAATAGCCAAGCTGAAAAAAAGTTAGCTATGTTTTCAGTTCGGCTACCATGCCCATAAAGAAACACTGTAGCGTTAGTAATACACATGTATTCCTAACGCTACAGCCCTGATGACCCTTTTCAATTAGGTCCCCTCTAGGAGTTAAAAAAATTAAAATCAACCTAAATAATTCAAATCAAACAAATTACTCACCTTTTCAACAGCGCCGAGTCTCCCTCAGCACTGCCACAATCTCCTCTCCATCATCATGGGTGTGTGCCTCAAGGATGACGGATCATCCAATGCTCCTCAGAGGAGTATTAGAGACCTTAGAAGCAGGCACCGCGCTCATCGCAATGCACCTACGATTCTGTCATTGAATCACTGAATGCAATGATTCTCCGTGGAAGACCATGACGGCACTGAGCATATGCGAGTGATGTCACCATAGTCAGGAAGCAAGATTCCCGTCTCTCAACCCAAAGGGTTTGGAGGAGTGGCTTGAATCCACACTTCCGAACCCTCTGATTAGTGAAATTTATTCCCTTTTATATGGATTTTTTGCAGATTTTATTTTAAAGTATCTAATTAAAAAACACCTCAATTAATTCAATTATATTGAGTGACATCTCTCCTCATTCCATGAATGTACTGGATTTATCATGTGGGTAACCTCCATACACATTTTTACCTGCTTATATCCAACAGTATTATACTATATGTGTGTGTGTATGTATATATACACACACATATAGTATACATTAATATATATTAATTTTTTAATTTTTTTTTAAGAATGTTTCCTTCTGCACCATCCACTACAATATCACTGTTAAGTCTAACATATTTACTACATTCTTCAGTTACTATTTTTGGGACTATTTTTCTTTGAATATAGGTACACTTTGGCTCACATTGCACTGTGATTTTGTTCACCCATATAGACTATCCATGCACTTATAATTCTCACTTATATTGTGACTTTTAAACATACATTGTATATACTGCTAGTTAGTTTTGTTTTTACATATCTATACACTTTGGTTCATATTATAGAAGATACATACACTGCAACTTTTACTCGTATTGAGATTTTAATATTTAACTTGTATAGGTTGTAGATTAGTATTGCTATTATATATAAACATAAAAGGATATGTATTGCTCAATTTTTGTTTCTGCAAAGCTTTGTAAATGGAAAGGAGGGATAGTATGTTCAAGTACAGGTAAGATGTGACAGGATATATACAACTCCTGCACTCTTAACAGTGTTTTTCTTCAACCCATGTATGATTTTATAATGCTGCAGGAACAACAATTAGAGTTGGTTAATATAAAACCATGCTGTTATCCTGAATATGAAACAAAAGCATCCCATCTCCGTTTGAAAGAAAAAAGTAAAACATATTGTATATTTGGATTTATTGATCATTAACGGTGTTAAATGTGCTTGTTTCTTTTATTGCTAATTTCTGTATATTCTGCTGTACAAAGTTTTCGTTATATGAATGCTTAATGCATTGCATTGTATAACGTTATATGTACTTAATCAATTTCATTCCAATATGGTTTCATTACCCCCCAAAGTGCTCTTCTACAGGATGGGTGAAATGAATCACAGCATATCTGAAGAAATTAATAATAAAACATGTGACTTACAGAAAACCGTTTCTAGGAGGAGGAGGAAAATGGGACTGGAGTGTGCATTTTTCAGTTTATTAACCTTTTCAACTCTACCTGCTCCTTGAGAGGAAAGGGGCAACTAACAATTTGTGATGACTGCCGCATGGACGTATGGAAAAATAGAGAGTCTCCTGTGTAGGAACACACATACTGATTTATGTTGCAAAGTCCAGTTCTAAAAACTGTAACAGAGTAACAAAAAAGCAGACAAAGTGCCTCGTGTCGACACCATTCACCACAAGCTGAAAGCGACAAAATCAACGAGGTGTCGGGCCGGGGCCCCTGCTCCTCCGCGCAGTTAACTGGTTAATGGTTTAATGTGATGATGCGACAATGTCAAAAAGTGTCATCAATAACAGTACATTTCAGCTTGTGACAATGTAGACAATAAGGTACGAACCGCACTACACAATGTATTCTTATACTCGATTGTGCCATGTATGTACTATGCTATACAGCTATTCCCACCAGAATGTATTGCAACGACACAAAAAAAAAAAAAAAAAAAAGCAGACAAAGTGAACCTTACACAGAATGCTGCTAATAATGGACAGAGACTAATTAAGATTCCATGTGGCCAGCCTTCACTCTTAGAATACACTAAATTTACTTGTGCCTTACACACTCCTGTCTCCAATGCCCATCACTTTTTAGTAGGCTTGGCTTTCAGAGTGCAATTCTCTGATTCTGCTTGTCTGTCACATCTCCAGGAAATGAAAGACCCAAGGTTCACAGGAGACATACCATCATAGATGGGTGTGTGCATATTTTTTTCTGGATGTGAAAGATGTTCATGGAACAAGAGCTTTGGAACAGAAACAATAGATCTGATAAACAAAAATGTAATACATATGGTATGCTTGTGGGAAAGAAACACTTAAGAAGTGTGTTAAGACAGAGTATTGCATAGTGTCAATATGATCTACCTTGAAATCAGACAGAGAGGCCATCAGCTCATCAAGCTCACGTGTAGCAGAGGAAGCAGAGATTCGGGTTTGCTGCTGACTAGAAGTGACTCGCTGCGGGTTGTTCATCTCACCCAGCGGCACGGTTATCGATGGACTGCAGGACAGACATAATAAGCAGGATTAAACAACTGTGACCTAATGTGCTCACAGTTAAAAGGTCAGTATAAGCATCATAACATATTTGCGTTACTGCAAAGTATATGGTGGTTAGAATTTCCTGAGTCCACTCTCAGTTCTGAGAGTGGTTTATAACGCTAGGAATTTGTGTGTTTAAAAACAACAAACAAAAAACAACACCATTGACATTATGCCACTACAAGAACTCCCAACGGGACTATCAATCAGGCAGCCTGGACCACTTAGTTCTGGGTAATCTTTCCAATTTAGTCTGTGTGGATTGTGCATGGTGCATGCGCAATATAAATGGTTCTAGGAGCAGCACATAACAGACCGATTCACTATATTGTGATCCAGGCTGTATGTAAACAGCAGCCATGGGTCAAACACCCAAGTGTAACAATACTAGGGATCGACCGATATTGATTTTTTAGAGCCGATACCGATACCGATATTCTGTGAACTTTCAGGCCGATAGCCGATATAATTTGCCGATATTCTGTACATTTACCATTTTGGAAAATAAAAACTATTTCTAAAGGTAAATGCACAAAATATACATGCCACGTGTAGTGGATGCAGTGTGACAGGGGAGCTGTGTGTGTGTGTGTGTGTGTAGTGGATGCAGTGTGTGTCTTTGTGTAGTGTGTGTGTAGTGTATGCAGTGTGTGTCTTTGTGTGTGTGTAGTGGATGCAGTGTGTGTTTGTGTAGTGTGTGGGTTGTGGATGCAGTGTGTGTTTGTGTAGTGTGTGGGTTGTGGATGCAGTGTGTGTTTGTGTAGTGTGTGTGGAGGATGCAATGTGTGTTTGTGTAGTGGATGCAGTGTGTATTTGTTTAGTGTGTGTAGTGGATGCAGTGTGTATTAGTGTAGTGTGTATATAATGAAAGCAGAGTGTTTGTGTAGTGTGTGGGTAGTGTGCGTAAAGTGAATGCTGTATATACTAAATGCAAAGTGTGTGTGCATATAATGAATGCAGAGTGTGTGTGTATTTGTGTAGTGTGTGTATAGTGAATGTAGTGTGTGTTTGTATAGTGTGTGTATATAATGCAGTGTGTTTGTGTAGTGTGCATTATATAAACACACTACGCAAATACACTGCATTATATACACACACTATGCAAACACACTGCATTATATACACACACTACATTATATAAACACTACACAAACACACACACTGCATTATATACACACACTGCACAAACACACACTGCACAAACACACACTGCACAAACACACACTGCACAAACACACACTGCACAAACACACACTGAATTATATAAACACACTACACAAATACACTGCATTATATACACACACTACACAAATACACTGCATTATATACACACACTACACAAATACACTGCATTATATACACACACTACACAAATACACTGCATTATATACACACACTACACAAATACACTGCATTATATACACACACTACACAAATACACTGCATTATATACACACACTACACAAATACACTGCATTATATACACACACTACACAAATACACTGCATTATATACACACACTACACAAACACACTGCATTATATACACAGTGTGTTTGTATAGTGTGTGTATATAATGCAGTTTGTGTGTGTTTGTATAGTGTGTGTATATAATGCAGTTTGTGTGTGTTTGTATAGTGTGTGTATATAATGCAGTTTGTGTGTGTTTGTATAGTGTGTGTATATAATGCAGTTTGTGTGTGTGTATATAATGCAGTTAGAGTGTGTTTGTATAGTGTGTGTATATAATGCAGTGTATTTGTGTGCATTGTATACAAACACACACTATACAAACACACACTGCATTATATACACAGTGTGTTTGTGTAGTGTCTGTGTATATAATGGAGTGTGTGAGGGGGAATTTTTTATTAAATTATTTTTTTATATATATATTTAATTATTATTTTTTGTCCCCCCTCCCTGCTTGTTACCTGGCCAGGTATATGACAGTCCCTGGTGGTCCAGTGGTATTGGCTGAGCTGGGGGGGGCGGAGAGCAAGCGCTTACTCACCTCCCAGCAGCTCCCCAGTGCAACTCTCGCGGCCAGCGTGTCGCGCGGAGCGTTGCCATGGTGATCCATGGCAACGCTCTGACGGCCGCGGGTCTCGCGAGAGTTACACTGGGGAGCTGGAGGAGCTGCTGGGAGGTGAGTAAGCGCTTGCGCTCTGCCCCCCCAGGACCGCTGGGCTTGTAATGAGCCTGGCGGTCCTAGGAGGTATTATCGGCAATATCGGTATCTGAATTGGCCGATACCGATATTGCCGAAAATACCGAATATCGGCCGATTATATCGGTAAAACCGATAATCGGTCGATCCCTAAACAATACTGAGACTAAGTAAGGAGAAACTTACACTGGACTGGGCACAGAGCTTTCTAACTCATCTAGAAGAGACTCCACACTAGGACGGACATCCTCGATCCCACGGGCACCATTACGTTTGGGCTTTTCTTTTGTGGCTGGCACATTCTTCATACTTGCAGACACTGAGCTGTCTGAGGCACTATAGAGAGTTGCAGGCACTGTGGGTTCAGCTAGGGTTCTGCTCAGATCATCTGTGAGGAAGAAAACTAGATTATAAAAATATGCTGGACTTACAGCACCTGTTAGAATAAAAATAAATGCAAAGAGACATGTGCAAAGAGACACACTCCCTTTGGAGAGTTTACATTAGAGAATTCAGTCCTGTAAAACCCACAATATAGCAGTGTAACTTTAAATACCTGTGTGCTTGACCTCTATCTACCATACAATATCTAGCTACCTGAAGATGATTTTTTATGTGACAGGCTCCTACTAACAGATGAATGACAGCGGTGCATGGAAGAAACTAGACACGCACTCTAAGTTTTTGGCAGAAAGATGCCCAGGGCACAGATATAAGCTATGGGTCATTTGTGGCAAATATTCCCTGACCAGCCCTGAATTTTTTTAAATTATGAGGCACCTTGCCTTATCTGTAATATAGGTTTCCACATTGGTAGGAAAGCCTCCACCTTGGAAGGGCTATTTAAATCTGAAAATTTAAGACTGAAAGACTATAAAATGTGGGTGAAATGTACCACAATTATCAAAAAATGCAACACACAGATATCAAACACATTTACCACTATCAGGAAACAAGGAATAGTTTTTACAGTTAAATTGAAGAATTGTGTAGTCATTACTAACCTGCAGACAGGCTGCTGGATGGGGTTTGCTGCACAGCATTTAGTTCCAGGAGAAGACGGTCCAGCTCAGACAAGTTGTTGCCGAGAGATGAGCTCATGACGGTGGGCGATGGCTCTGCAGATCTCTGCTTGTTGGGGAAACTGCAGCAGACAAAAATATTAGATTGGTGGCAGGAAGTGGTACAAAATATATACTCTTCAGTTGCAGTTTAGAGAGGAAGTGGTTATGTTAAGCAGGTGTTACAACATACCTGTACACATGTTCCTCTTCTCCGGTGCTGGGAGATCCCACAGCCTCCTTGGAGGCAGAGGAGCTGTACAGAGGCGTCTGAAACACAGCAAAAGAAGACTGTCACATGGCAAAACAACACAGGCAGCCAACACTAAGACTGTTACAACTGCCCAAAAAAATGTGTGTCCTGCAGTCACTTTCACCTGAAAATAACTACCAGAACATGTCTAAACTATGCATTATATTCAGCTTTTAAGTATTGTCCCTCATGGCCCCCATCTTATATGCTGCATGTCCATTTTTACTTCTGATGCTTCAGTTGCCAGTAGCTACGTCAGTGCTGTACTCTCACACATGCAACACTGAGATCCCATGGGACCCTCCATAGAGAGCCAGAATTCCACAGCTGTCATTTGTGACATCTGCAGGGATTTGACAAAAGTTGACAGTACAGCTCTGACTCATGTCAACATCAGCCTTTACCAAAAGACAAAGTAGTACTTTGTCTAACGGTATCTTGAAACGGTATCAATGAAATTCCAACACAGACAATCAGTATTTCATTAAGGTTATATATGTTAGTGAAACAGTACATTGTGGAGAGAGAACCCTTTTTTTTTTTTAGTTTGGAGTAACTATCCCTTCCTAAATGTTTAGCACAACCAAATGCCTAACTAAAAGTTAACTATTGTATTTGCTGTGCTGTACTTTTTTAGTGCCCTATGCACAGACTGGAGTGTATACGGATCTGTTGAAGAAAATTCTGAGTGCGGGTAGAAGCATCCTGAATTTCCCCATAAGTCGCCAGTACAGCATTGGTAAATACACCCCATTCCCCCTGCCCTCTCGTCCCCCCCTCTCCCCTCCCATTTACTTCTGGACAGGACACCAAGTTGTTTATCAATAGAATATTTAACATTGCTACCTTTCACCTAAACAAAGTAACCACATAAGGCATCTTAAGTTTTGGTAAGGATATCTTAAAAGCCACATCTTCTGACCAGCAGAGATGGCAGTGGTAAAAATTATATATCTATTTATAACCATCATTCCATGTAATTATTGGAAAAGCAGATTTCGTGTATGTTGCTAAAATACAAATATTGTGTTTCACATTTGTCCCTAGTTTCTATTGTGTATGCCGGACGGATTAGAAAAATATTTTACGAAATGAAAAGTTCATAAAGAAATTAAATGACAAACAGATAAGTTATGTACTAAGTATTCACAATGAAAGGAAACAGTGCCAAGTATTAACACCACTTGAGCATTTTCACATTTTGAAATGTTACACTCTAGAATTAGACTGAATTTTATTTTTAGGTGCCTGCTGCCATTTTCATTGCACAAAGTGCCTTATCAGTGTTCATATTGAGGTTGTGTTTGTGTGTTCTATTTTCTCTCCCAGCAAATTTATCTTTGAGCCACTCCTGGGAACATCGAGACTAGTCACCATCTTTGTAGTACTTTTGGGTAATTCGGACATTTGGGTACTTCCGAATGTCCGAATAGATGAATTGCCGAAGTCACCGAATTTCCGAAATGTCGAAGTGCCGAAGCACAGTATTGCCTAAGAACTAATAAACTTACCCAGTGGAAGAATTAACCCCTTAAGGACTGAGCCAAATGTACACGTTGTGAACGAAACAAAATGTAAACAAAATCTGGCATTTGCGCTACATGTCTGTCCAACCGTAATTCACCTCTTTCATATTAAATGCACCCACCCTTATTTTATATCATTTTATTCAGGGGAAACAGGGCTTTCATTTAATATCAAATATTTAGCTATGAAACATAATTTAATATGAAAAAAATGGGAGAAAATAAGATTTTTTTTATTTTTTTAGTTCTACATGACATTTTAACTGTCAATGTCTTAATACTGTTTGCTTTTACTGCAATAAAATACACATATTTGTATTCAGCAAAGTCTCACGTGTAAAACAGTACCCCCTATGTACAGGTTTTATGGCGTTTTGGGACGTTACAGGGTCAAATATAGCACGTTACATTTGAAATTGAAATTCGCCAGGTTGGTTACGTTGCCTTTGGGACTTTATAGTAGCCCAGGAATGAAATTTACACCCATAATGGCATATCATTTGCAATAGTAGACAACCCAAGGTATTGCAAATGGGGTATGTCCAGTCTTTTTTAGTGGCCATTTGGTCTCAAACACTGGCCAAAGTTAGCGTTAGTATTTGTTTGTGTGTGAAAAATGCAAAAAACGCCAATTTTGGCCAGTGTTTGTGACCAAGTGGCTACTAAAAAAGACTGGACTTACCCAGTTTGCAAGACCTTAGGTTCTCTACTATTGCAAATGGTATGCCATCATAGGGGTAATTTTCATTCTTGGGCTACCATAGGGTCTCAAAGGCAACGTAACCAATCTGGCGAATTTTAATGTGAAAAAATTAAACAAGCCTTATATTTGACTCTGTAACTTTTGAAAACACCATAAAACCTGTACATGAGGGGTACTGTTGTACTCGGGACACTTCGCTGAACACAAATATTTGTGTTTCAAAACAGTAAAAAGTATCACAGCAATATCGTCCGTGTAAGTGCTGTTTGTGTGTGAAAAATGCAAAAACCGTCACTTTTACTGGAGATATCATCGTTGTAATACATTTTACTGTTTTGAAACACTAATATTGGTGTTCAGCGAAGTCTCCCGAGTAGAACAGTACCCCCCATGTACAGGTTTTATGTTATAGGGTTAAATATAGTGCTTGCAAATTAAATTCCCTTTACTTTCGGCATGGGTTGTCAGGCAGGTCACGCTAATTGTAATTAAGATACCTAATTATGTAAAAATATTACATAAATATATATGTAGAATTAATATATATATATATATATATATATATACACACACACATACACGTATGTGAATATATATATATATATATATATATATATAATTTTTTTTAATATTTTCATTTATATATAGGTGTATATATAGTGATATATACGTATATATTTATGAATATAGATATATATTATTTCGTGGGGGGGGGAGAAGAGGGGGGCTGCAACCTAAATAGTGTTTTAACACTATAGGGTCAGGAATACACACTGGTGTTCCTGATCCTATAGTGTTCCTTTAAATAGGCACCTGTAACAGTGATTGGTCCAAAACTAGGGAGTAGGCATTAGGCTGCTAGGATAGGACCTGTCAAGAATGTGGTACAGTGGTGTTACTTGGACACCTAATATTTTGGTACCTATTCCATTACTGTTACCTCAACAGTAGACAGACCAATGCAGACTTTCACTTCCACAATGAATGAGGTACAAGCAAAGGATTGGCTGTAGGAGACGGAAGGAAAGTGCTCAGTAACCACTAATATGAGCTGGTTATGATTCTTAGAGTGACCCATTAATGGAAATTCATCATAAAAGGCTGGATTCAATTCTGGAGACACATCCTTAAGCTTGCCACTTCCATACAACATACATGGCTGAAAAGAAAGGAAAGAGATTCCTGAAATCACTTTGCAATTTAATAGGTAATGTACCTGCTGCTGGATGTATTTAGATGAGCTGCCTTTCCAGGAATCCAATGAATCACTGACTGTGCCATTGAGAGCCTCGCTGGCTGGAGCAGCCGACACAGAGATTTCCTGATATGTATTATAACCACCACTGGGAAAGGAATATGGGGTTTCTTCTGACAAAAACACAGGGCACTTGGAAATATGAGATGTAGTGGATTCCAGATCAGCCAATAAAGCATCTGCAGCAAGAAAATAAATAAATAAGTGCAAAGTCCCATCACTATATTTAATCAAAACTCAAAGTTTGTTTGTATCTGCTGACCTACTTGTTTTAGAACCCAGGTTTCATTTATTTTGTTTTACATTTTCAAATATGAAATAAAAAAAATGTCAGTGTCAACAAAAGCATGTTTTCATTCCAGGATAGCCATGAGAATAATTAATAGATAAGTGTGCAAAGTGCATATAATATGTTTCAAGTAAGAAAGTAGAAAATAATGAAAAAAAAAAAAAAAGCACAAGAATCAGTCAACAGCAAAAAAACACAAAAAACCTCCTAGTCAGTCTACAATTCCAAAACTTTAAAACACCATCTCAGCGCTAAAATGTCCCTGAATATGCTCAACATAAGAGAATAGGCAGTGTTTGCATTGCTGCCTAGTAACACCTCTAGTTGCAGTCAGAGGGCCATTAGAGATGCTATTTCTGTCAATCCTGCAAAGTGTGCAGCGTCTCCACGCTCTGCATGGAGGCGCTTAACATTCCCAAAAGAGAAGCACTGATTAAGCACATCTCTATGAGGAGATGAAGATAGATTGGCATTTTCCTGCGCATGCACAATGGAATGGCCTCCCAATGCTTTCCTATGGGAAAGTATTTGATTGGCTGAGATCATTAAAACACATAACCTCAGTCATGGAAGTAGGGCCAGCCATGGCAAGAGAGCGATCTACATGTTCTGCAATAAACGGATTATCAATCTAGAAGAGGGGGAAAAATTTCATGCAAGTTTGTTTATAAATAATCTAATAAACAGCTTATTTTTATAATCAAGTAAGGACTTAAACGATGACTAGTAAAACTTTAATGCATATACGTTTACAATGTGGTTTGAGTCTATACATTCTTTCTACACTGTGCTAGCATTTACTTATGACAGAGTAGAGTATAACCAGAGGAGACTGAGGTGCACCTTAAATAACCTCACCCTACTAGAACCTGCTATTTTGGGAAGCAAGGAATAATAGAATTTAGAATTCTGTTAAATAACATATACAGCTTCACAGAGGGATAAAACTTGCACAGTAGAACATCAAGCAAAATATTGCAATAGTACCAGGTGCTTCCAGTGGACATAAAATATGCAAAAAATAGCACTGAACTATTCCTAGTGGTAAAAATAGAACAATTAAGTGTAACATACATAACTACCTGTAAAACTAAACAACCAAACCGTGTATGCTTCATAAGAAAAACATAAAATGAAATAAACAGTAATATAGAAACCTAAATGGTCAGCAGCGAGAGAGAGAGAGAGAGCACAGAGATAGAGACGATGCAGCTGAAATGGAAAACCTAGGACACAAGTGCTATTTCCAGGTCTTAGAGGCATGATGATATGATACTTTACCAAAGCAGAAAGAAGGAAAACCTGACATGGAAATAGAAAGTTTATTGTGACAGATCATGAGGGGCACAGCCAGTGTTGAATTTAAATGATTTATTATAGCGCCGACATATTCTGCAACGCTGTACAAAATCTAAACAATGTAACAACATTTAATTCTTACACAACTTGTATGAAATGCGGGATCAGTAAGTGAAGAGGGCCATGCCCAAACAAGCTTATAATTAAAGAAAGAACAATGGGAGCTGATGTGAAATAGTAGCATGTGAAGGAACTCTAATGTGGAAGAAAAGCGCAGAGGGGACTGACGTGGAAATAGGATTGGTATGGAATGGCGAGGAAGTATTACGCTGTTTGGTAAAGAGAATTGCTATGGATACACAAAAATATTTCAATGAAGTACAGGAAAAGGTTACTGAGAGTGTGTGAGGAAAAAAATCATATATGGAATGGGTGTGAGTAGTGACATTATCTACTGGGAGACTGAAAGAAGGGAAATAGGACAAATCATATGGAATGGTAAGAAAGTGAGAAATCGCATAATCGATTGAGTTCAAACAGGGAGGAAGCAGGGCCGACTAGATACAGGGTGGCAGTATTTTTATTATTACTTTTTGTTTTAAACTAGTGGCTGCTTCTCAAAACTGTGTGCTTAATCGAACCTCAAACCACCAACAGAGGTAGCAAGTGATAGTGATATGCTAACACCCACTGCCTGTAAACTATCTGCAGAGAAGAAAGACGGAAACGTCCCTGCTTTATCATCACTAGACACCAGAAATTGCTATTACTCCAATCCCCTCTCTAGGCGGCACCCACAAAGGTAAGCTATAGAGGAGAGGAGTAGAAGGTTTATTCACCAAAAGGGAGTGTGCATTAAATACAATAGTCAATGCAGGGGACTGCAATCAAATAATATATTCAGTGCAGAAAATCGCATTAACCCCTTAAGGACACATGACATGTGTGGCATGTCATGATTCCCTTTTATTCCAGAAGTATGGTCCTTAAGGGGTTAAAGGAACACAATGGCCACCTAAATAACTATCTTAAAGGATCACTATAGGGTCAGGAACACAAACATGTATTCCTGACCCCATAATGTTAAAACCACCATCTAGCTCCCCCAGGCCCCTCATGCCTCCATAAATATAGCAAAATCTTACTGTATTCAAGCCTGAAGCTGTAAATCTGCATGCTGTTTGCCTCAAAAAAACAAGCTGTCTGCTGACATCAGAAGTGGTAGCCTGATCCAATCACAATGCTTCCCCATAGGATTGGCTGAGACTGACAAGGAGGCAGATCAGGGGCAGAGCCAGCATGATTCAAACACAGCCCTGGCCAATCAGCATCTTCTTATAGAGATAAATTGAATCAATGAATCTCTATGAGGAAAGTTCAGTGTCTGCATGCAGAGGGAGGAGACACTGAATGTTTGGATGCATTTTAGGCAGCCAGGACCCAGGAAGGATCTCTAACAGACATCTGAGGAGTGACCAGTGAAGTTATCACTAGGCTGTAATGTAAATACTGCATTTTCTCTGAAAAGACCGTGTTTACAGCAAAAAGCCTGAAGGTAATGATTCTACTCACCAGAACAAATTCAATAAGTTGTAGTTGTTCTGGTGACTATAGTGTCCCTTTAATTAAAGGACCACTCTAGGCACCCAGACCACTTCAGCTTAATGAAGTGGTCTGGGTGCCAGGTCCAGCTAGGGTTAACCCATTTTTTTTTTATAAACATAGCAGTTTCAGAGAAACTGCTATGTTTATAAATGGGTTAAGCCTTCCCCCAAAGCCTCTAGCGGCTGTCTCATTGACAGCTGCTAGGGGCGCTTGCGTGATTCTCACTGTGAAAAATCACAGTGAGAGCACGCATGCGTCCATAGGAAAGTATTGATAATGCTTTCCTATGCGACCGGCTGAATGCGCGCGCAGCTCTGGCCACGCTTGCGTGTTCAGCCGACGGGGAGGAACGGAGGCAGAGAGCTCCCCGCCCAGCGCTGGAAAAAGGTAAGTTTTACCCCTTTTCCTCTTTCCAGAGCCGGGCGGGAGGGGGACCCTGAGGGTGGGGGCACCCTCAGGGCACTATAGTGCCAGGAAAACAAGTATGTTTTCCTGGCACTATAGTGGTCCTTTAAGCAGTTTTAGTGTATAGATCATGCCTTAGATTTAGGAGTAAAATTACTTTGTTTCTGTTTATGCAGCCCTTGCCACACCTACCCTGGCTCTAATTGATACAGCCTGCAGAAAAAAAAAAAAAAAGAAAAAAAAAATGGTTTCACTTTCAATGAGATGTAATTTACCTTAAACAATTTTATCTCTTGCTCTGTAAATTGAACTTTAAAATCACATACAGGACGCTCTTGCAGGGTCTAGCAAGGGGATACGAATCTAAATTAAACAGAACTTAAAGAAATAAAGAAAGGATAAACTTTAGAGGACTCTTTACAGGAAGTGTTTAGGAAAGTTGTGCAAGTCACATGCAGGGAGGTGTGACTAGGGTTCATAAACAAAGTAATTTAACTCCTAAATGGTAGAGAACTGAGCAGTGAGACTGCAGGGGCATGTTCTATACATCAAAACTGCGGTTCTCCACACAGCGGAGGTGACCCCCCAACTGCTAACTAATACTATGCATAACAAATTATGTCCAAGCACTCCACATAAACAACCTTACTACTGGAGCACATCACCCAGGCAATGTTTTCGTCACTAATCACTAACTGTGACCTTTACCAAAGCATAAATAAAGTTTACAGATCACGACCGAAACATGCCCAAGTCATATGCTCTATTAAAAAGCCTGGGCCTATTTTTTTTCAGTTTTACACAGTATTCTGTGAATATGCATGACCATGTTTGTATGTTTGTGCATGTGTGTATATGTGACTATATTAATCTGTATGCATGTGAATTACTGTAGGTTTGCAGATATCTTTCAATGTATGTAACTGTGAGTGTATGTTGATATGCATAAGTGTGTGTGTAAGTTTGTATAGGGGAGGGGGTGTAAAGCTTTGACTGGCCTAGGGCAGCTAACCATAGTGGTAGTGTTTGTTAAGAAACAGCGTTACAATATGGATCTGTAGGATCCTGGGGATGGATGATTCAGAAAAGAAAGAAGCCAATGATTAGTTCCACACAATTAAAATTGCTACAATTTTACACTAGGAAAAAATTCCACACAGAGAGCTAGCATCTACAGTTTCTATAAAAGAAAGTACAACATCTCTTGTTTAGAGTCCAGTTTTGCAAGTTAAAGTTAAAGGGAAGCTATAGTGCCAGAAAAACAAAGTTGTTTTCCTGGAACTGTAGCTCCCTCGTGGCCACGTCCTGAAAGTGCTAAAGGGATTAAAAACTGTATGTCACTTAAAGGACCACTCTAGGCACCCAGACCACTTCAGCATAATGAAGTGGTCTGGGTGCCAGGTCCTTCTAGGGTTAACCCATTTTTTCATAAACATAGCAGTTTCAGAGAAACTGCTATGTTTGTGAATGGGTTAAAGGACCACTATAGTGCCAGGAAAACATATTCGTTTTCCTGGCACTATAGTGCCCTGAGGGTGCCCCCACCCTCAAGGACCCCCTCCCGCCGGGCTCTGGGGAGAGGAAAGGGGTTAAAACTTACCTTTTTCCAGCGCTGGGCGGAGAGCTCTCCTCCTCCGATCCTCCTCCCCGTCGGCTGAATGCGCACGCGCGGCAAGAGCTGCGCGCGCATTCAGCCGGTCAAAAAATCACAATGAGAAGCACGCAAGCACCTCTAGTGGCTGTCAATGAGACAGCCACTAGAGGATTAGGGGGAAGGCTTAACCCATTCATAAACATAGCAGTTTGGGTTAACCCTAGCTGGACCTGGCACCCAGACCACTTCATTAAGCTGAAGTGGTCTGGGTGCCTAGAGTGGTCCTTTAAGCCTTCCCCTATTTCCTCTAGTGGCTGTCTCATTGACAGCCACTAGAGGCGCTTGCGTGATTCTCACTGTGATTTTCACAGTGAGCTGCGCCAGTCCATAGGAAAGCATTATAAATGCTTTCCTATGTGACCGGCTGAATGCAGCGCAGCTCTTGCAGCGTGCGCATTCAGCCGGCGGGGAGAGGAGAAGAGGAGGATGGGAGGAGAGCTCTCCGCCCAGCACTGGAAAAAAAGTAACCCCAGAGCCGGGCGGGAGGGGGACCCTGAGGGTGGGGGCACCCTCAGGGCACTATAGTGCCAGAAAAACGAGTATGTTTTCCTGGCACTATAATGGTCCTTTAACAAATTTCAGTGCGGATGTCCCACTGCGCTGGTTCAGGCTCTGCATCCACTCCTCCCCTGCCGACGTCAGCAGGCTGTGGGACCTAATGCTCATGCGCGCTGATCGCATTAGGACTTACCCCGTTGAAAAGCATTATACAGTGCTTTCCTATGGTGTTTTGGGTGACGCTGGATGTCCTCATGCATAGCAACAACCTGGAAGTCCTTCTACTGTCTGTCTGGTAGACAGCCAGTAGAGGTGGAGTTAACCTGGGCAGGTATTTATTGCAGTTTCTTAAAAACTGCAATAATTAGCTTTGCAGGGTTGAGCAACCCGGAACAGTGCACCCAGACCACTTAAATGAGCTGAAGTAGTCTGGGTGCCTATAATGTCCCTTTAAAACTGTTATAAACCCTGCTCCATTATTACTTTATCTTATCCTCTATTTACAGGGGAGATGTACTGTCTATAATATAAAAACTAACGAAAATAAACAGGATATATAGGGCAGGTCTGAGAAGTAAAATTAATAGAACAGTGTAAATCTGATCCAATGAGTAACACCCAGTCATTTCCTGATCAGTCAGACTACATACAGTGCTTGTATTACAGTACCGCTGAGACAGTAAAGGCATAAAGCAAAGGTTAAAGGCCATCAGCTGGATACACACCCAGGAAATGCCTAGCTGCTTTCATCCTGACAAAAATGAAGGGGGAAGGTGTGAGTGAGCGTTTGTATGACTGTGGCCAGATCTGGCGTGTGCCCAAGCAGTAGGATATTTGCTGACAAATTATTTGGTTCAGACTAAGGCAGTGAAAAGAACAGTGCCTGTGATACAATCAATTTATACTTAAACTACTGTCCAGAAAAATACAAAGGCATACAATAGCTTAATTCAAAGAAACATAGAATATGACAGCAGATAAGAACCATTCGGCCCATCTGGTCTGCTCAATTTTCTAAATACTTTTATTAGTCCCTGGCCTAAACTTATAGTTAGCCTTATGCCTATCCCACGCATGACGAAACTCCTTTACTGTGATAACCTCTACTACTTCTGCTGGAATGCTATTCAATGCATCCACTACCATCTCAGTAAAGTAATACTTCCTGAAAATATTTTTAAACCATTGCCCCTCTAATTTAAGACTATATCCTCTTGTTGTGGTATGTTCGTGATCATATGGAGTGAATTAAAGTCAATTGCATACTTCTGTTTGTTTGACTTACAGCAATACTCTGTGCTTTGTCTCTGCCCACTTGGTTAGTGTGTGATGTTAGCATGACCAGGGTTATTGCTGGATGTTCTGTACTGTGTGTGAGAGATTGTGACAAAGGATACGGTTAGTGATCTGGGGAAAATGATGGTGACTGATGCTTGTTCTATGTGATCTGTGTGACATAGATGTGACTATGGAGACAGTACAATAGAAACAATACTGTGGATTATCAGCATTTTTAGAACACGAACATATTGTGCAGCACTCAACGATTTTACAAAGGAGGAATAAAAAAACAGCAAACATCTGCAAACTATTACAAATGTGAAGAAGAGACAAGAGGTTAAGGAGAACCCTTTTGAAACAAGTTTACAATGTCTAGAGCCATACAGAGGACTGATGCATGCTATATACTTTCAGGAACACAGTTAAAGCAGCACAAGTAGGGTCTACCTTGCCTCTATATTCCACCTCCGTCTGACTTTCTTAGACTCAAGGGGCAATCCCGACAGCTGCAAAGAATTGGCTTTGTCTATGAAGGATCTTGTGGTCTTGCGGAATCCTCCATAGACCTCAATGGTGTATTTTTGCACATGCGTGAGAGTACAATAGTGACGTTGGATCCTGGTGCTGAAGAGCCATGAACTAAAGAGGAGCAGCATGACAAAGATGGTGGCAGCCATCAATGGGGGACTTTGCAAATTCGCCAGGCAGGGACAGTGCCACTTTAAAGAAAATCTACTGGAGCCCTCTTAAACAAAACACACTATGTGAAAAATCCTGTGAGACTCAATGGACCCTCTAATTGCAAGAAAGTACCACCAGCACTGCTGGTATTGTGTGCAGAGGCTCAAAGAAGCCCTTTAACCAAGGATCTGCGAAATGGGTCCACTATTTCTCACAGCACAGATGGTGATATGAACTCCCACTTTCTACTTCTCTAGTGATGAATCTCCTAGATTACCCTATAACTATATATGACAGACGGACATCCGAATAAAAGAGATGAACGCACTAACTGGATTCCAAATAAATTGTGATTTATAAGTTGCAAAAAAAGGTCAACGTTTCGACCTTACGGTCATCTTTATCAAGACCATAAGGTCAAAACGTTGACTTTTTGAAACTTATAAAGCATAATTTATTTTGAATCCAGTGAATGCGTTCATCTCTTTTATTGGAATATAGCTTCAGCGCTGATGAGCACCTTGGTATATTTTTCATATTGTGGATTTTTGAGGTAGAGTGCCAGACACACACATATTATATATAAATATAAAAAAATCCAAGCAGAGGACACTCTGGAGTCTTTATAATGAATTCCAAACTGTTGCTTTATTGAGCAAATACAGTGATCCACACTATGTAAGTCGACGTTTCAGTCTATTCAAACTTTTATCAAGGTTTTGATAAATTGGCCCCAGCAGCACCCAATTTATGCAAGCTCATGAAAGTATTTAGAAAATTAGGCAGACTAGATGGGCCGAATGGTTCTTATCTGCCGTCACATTCTATGCTTCTATAAACTCCTTCTGCTCCAATGGTCATGGGAGACTCAAGATGAGTCTTGACAAAAAAGTGGAGCTAACCTTAAACTCTGCTCTTTATCTTATGTATTTTTCCTCCGTTTGACAAAGCAGTTTGTATTTTGCCTTGTGTCTTTTAAGAAGGGGGGAATAAAGTTGAACGGATTCAGAGAGAGAATAAGAATCAATTGAGGAAAGGCACGTGTGAGGTTACAGAGACGCTTTAAGATCTATCCTATAGCACATGAAGTGAGAGGTAACTGGGAGTAAGAAAATTGTGCAAGGGTAATAGGTGGTCCTAGGAATCTCAGCATTAAATCACAGCAAGACAACCTGTATACGTACTCTTTACCCTAAAACCAATAGCGTTTCAAAAAGGATCCATATTGTAATGGGGTAGGACAGTGTGTGTTACCCTCTCTTGGTGCAAAGGGAGACAGGAGACACAGAAAAGGTGCAACCCAATCCTGGCATCCTCATTATCACAGATAAACAAGCCTGTTGTATATTACACATACAATGGTCTTATTACATTATCTTCTGCAACTCAGTTTGCCTTAGATTAATTCTGTAATACCTGCACTGAATTGCTTTCCCATTAAATCCAGGTATTATTCTTGCATTTCATAAGAAAGCACGAAATGTTGCTGCAAATTCAGCCTTAAACAACTCTCAGTTGTGCCTAAGCAATATATCTGCATTCTTGGCAATCTTGGTTTGCAAATCATGCCTTTAAGCTAACAATTTCTAACAACTAAGATATTAAGCAACACATGATTAATATGGTTCTTTCCCAATCTGTTTATTCTACGGAAACATTCAGTAAATAGGAAATGTGGTGCAACAGGATACATTTCTCTGACGCCCAGTTCTGTCACTTCTTCCAAGAAAGCACACCTTCTACTCATCATCACACAGTCTTCAATAGATGATCTGGTACCATGACCTGGTAGCGGCATGCAAATCTCACCACGCATACCATCTATTTCACCACAAGCTACTCAGGCATAACTCATATTGACTCATCCACCCAGAGTTCCTAAAAAGCTTACTGCTGAAATGCAAAATTTTGGGATATTTTCTATGCAGCTTAAGGAGGCACTTCTGTTAACAGTTAAGAATGTACAGAATGCAAGTATGAATGCTTTAATTTTACACCCATAAGAAAAATTTTGTAATCAATCTAAGATCTGTATTTTTTATTTTTTAACATATACGTAAAAGAATTGAAAACAATTCTAGATGCTTCAAGATAATTGGCTTGCTGAGACAGGCCAATTAGAAGGACAAAGTCACTTATAGGGCTGACTGCTCAAACAGGCATGATCTTTTTGTAACCTGTTGCTTTTGTAGTTAAGTTTTGGCTCCGCTAATTGAATGTTTCTCACAGAAAAGCTTCTCGATCACACCAATTATCAGTGCACAGCATCATCATTCCAGGTGTTTTGAATGTACCTTTCCAAAGCATTTCTCTTTTTGGATAGCCAGTTATCGGCCAAGATCACCAGCACCCAAGGGAACATTCCCCACTAGTGGCAGGTCCAAATGGATGGGTGCCATCAGGAGACTTTTAGGTTACACCAATTAAAAACAGTTTGACCCCATAAGGTAAGATGGTGTCCAGAATCTCCATGCCTCATAACCATTTCATTGTGCCCAAAAGGTAGATGTTATAGAACTACAACTCCCTTGATGCTTTGCTTATCTTTGGAATGCTTTTACAATGACACAGTATCATTGAAGCTGTAGTTTTAAAACATCTGGGGATCTACCTATAAGGCACCCCAGCTTTAAAGGAAAGTAACTTTTACTTATTTCCTTTAATATTTTTTACAATGCATATGAATCAACTGCTGTATAGATATGTTCTTTACAATGTGACCCAATAAACAACTAAACTGCATCTTAACAATAGGCAATAACCAAAAATAAAATACAAAAGCTATTTAACTGTACTTCTGAGCTGTCTCTCTTACAGCATAAATTCAACTGCTTTCTAAAGCTTGGTCGCAGCTAGTTTACAAAAATAACTGGTATGGGTCAAAAGAAAGCATAAACATACCATGAAGAATCCTTTCACTTTAAAAGATGAATCTGAAATTCCATGATTAACCTGTGGCCTCCCACAACACTCTGACATGGAGATATTACATGCAGAGAAAATTAACGGAATGTTAGCAGAATTCTCATAGAATGGGTTAGAAGGCAGTTATTGTAGGATCAAATTCCACAGCTTTCAGTGTAATACAGCCCTGAGGGTCTGTTCCTATCGCAGGAGAAATGATGTGGAGCCTGCCAAGTCCAAGACAGAAAAGTTTTAACATTCCCTACATGTTGGCACTCGCTGCATCTTGACAACACTAGCACCACACAGGGACCTCTATAAACCAGCCAGAATAGACATTGCTCATTTCTGCAAAATAAAAACAAAAAACCTCTATGAGAAACAAGTTTGCATCCCCGCAGAATGAACTCATTGCTTGCTAAACAAGGAGCCTAGCCGGTTCATAAGAGTTATCATTCACAAGTTCACTAAGGGTACATGAAGCCGTTTCTAAAAGGGAATGTCTGCAACTCACTCCAATTCTTCAAACAGCTGTACTGAGCAGCACAGATCCAGCCGCTAAAAGTGAAACAGAGCCCCAGTGTCTTCATGCCCAGAAATCTCATTACGCACCACTATAAGCTGTAACCTAATATTCTGTAACCTCATCCACTCACAAAGTGAGTAACTGCTCAGGAATGGGAAGCCAAGTACAGCAAGGCCAGCTTACAACAAAACAGTCTCTCAAGCTTCATTGTGCATATATTAGTCTCAGAGGGACCGGATAATATCCCATCATCTAGCAGTGTGTCTGCGTACAAGTGAATCCAAATTGAAGACAGTTCTCTGAAATCCCACAACACAAATCACCAGGAGCTAATCAGTGTGTGGATCACAAGATGCTTCCATCAGAGATGGATGAAGTCCTAGCCATTCTTGGAAGCAAATTATTGCAGATTATGATCTTCAATAACCTACATGGGAATTACACCATGTATAAAAAAAAAAAAATAAAAAAAAAAAAGGTTGAATTAAAGGACCACTAAAACCGCTCAGGTCCCTTCATCTCAGTGAATTGGTCCCGTCAATTTAACCCTTCAAGGAAAAAACATTGCAGTTTTACAGAAACATTTTTTTACCTTGAAGGCTTATGCACACCTCCAAAGGCTGTTACAATGACAGCCACTGACCGAGTAAAACCTAGTCATGCAACGCAAAAGCCCCCAAAGGAATTGAAATTTGATGGGACCACATCAGGGGAGGACATGCCTAAAAACAAAAACATTCTAAATTATTTTTATATGACACATTGCAAGGGGAGTACAATCCTAAAGAGTTAGTAATACAGGTTTGTATTCCTAACACTATTGTGTTCCTGTACAGCAGCACTGTGTGTGTAACCGCCCCCCCCCTCCCCCTACCCCCCACAAGTATTTCATAAAGATAGAATCTTTGTGAAATATTCATTCTCACTGAAATTCCAATCTAGCCAAGAGATATAATCAGACAAAGTAGGGACTACTTTATCTCTACATATTTTGTATGCCTGACTCTTCTACACGACTGTAGCTTTGCCCAGTGTCTATAAGTGTCAATCCCCCAGCCCTCACAAGTAACTATAGGAGGGAATTGGTTTTATCTACGTATGGAGCATCCCGCTGTGTTGCAAAGCATGCGGCAGCATACAGGTACAGCAGTGACGTCAGGCTGAAGAGGACCCACCGGAAGAAGATTGCAGTGGCCTGTGGGGGACAGTTTCAGGTAAGTAAATCTCACCTATACCTACCCCTTGGCCACTGTAGATGGTTTTTGCAAGTTCTGCATGGTCCCCAGGCAATAAAAGGGGCCGCTTTAAGGATTGTCTGCAATACTGTACCGTTACATCCCTCAGGAAGGATACAAAGTTTAACTGGCAATATAAGTTGTGACAAAATCCACTTCGCCACTGGGCTTTGGAGAGGACTACTTGCCAGCCTTTTGCCCTGTGACTATGGCCCCTTTAATTTGTTTTGGCTGAGAGACCCTATTTGTGGCTATTGGGACTTTAAATAATGGTTCTTCGAACTCCCGAACAGTCAAAGTGGCCGCCATTCGACATTTGAACATGTGGTGGTGGTCATCTTGTTCGAATGGACCAAAACAGCAAATAGACTTCAGGGGGACTTAGCTGCGAATGCCCTGGAACTATTTTTGGCATGAAAACCTCGTGGTTCCCGGTCAGTCCTCCAGCGGCACTTAGTCACGAATCTATGGAACTGTTTTAGGCATGAAATCCTGCGTTCGTCTGGTCAAAAATATGACTTCCATAAAATTTCTGAACCCCTGATCTCATCTGGGTGATTTTTGGATATGTTGTTCACCCAGATCAGAGCTATTAGGGGATGTAATATGGGGATATGTTGTGTTTTGGGGTACTTATGGTACTTTATAAAAATGTGTTTTTTTCTGACTGGGGATAATTAAGTTAATGTATTATCTGCCTAATTGTATCACAGGCAGAGGGGAGGGACTGTGTACTGTATGTGGGAGTGTCGTTCATAGTTACATTGCTTTTATTGGTCTGTACATTTTGTAATCCGGTGCCCCATCAGGTCCAGAGGGTGTTCCTCTGGTCCAGGAAATTGTATATAAATCCAACCTGTACCAATAAACCTTCAGACCTTCAACTCGCAGCCTCGTCTTGTGTTGTAGGGAACTACTATATCACTACAAGGGATTGCTATGATCATCATAATCCCTTGGATAATCATTAGGAGGTCCAGGGTGGGTAGGAGACGGAGAGACCCCAACCAAGCTGCGGCGGTTGGGAGGTCTGCAGTGCTTATGGTGTCTGGTGCGGTGCTGGTGGTCCTTTGTGAGCACTAGGAGAATCAATTGGCGGAATCACTCTGTCGGAGTGCCAGACGAACCATCACATAAGAGTTAAAAGGGCAAGCATTACAAAATGCAAAAATAAATATACATGTTTTGACAGTATTTTTACAGTACTAACCCAGAAAATGGAGGTTATGTAAAGCAAGAATGCAACTAGTCTGAATCACTGAAAATGCATCTTGGGGTTAATATTAGCATCTACATGAGACATCGGCCAACAATGGAAAAGCCCTTATGTTTTTGTTTCCATTATCCATTTTTACTTCCCTTTTAAAACAACCAACATGTGGTAATGATCTCGGGCTGCTAAGTCTCATCGAACACATTTCATGAGCTGTGCACACTTCCTCCGCTTCCTCAGAAATAGTGCTTTTTACAGATAAATGCCATTCCTTCAACTAAAATGATGTTCTGATTCATTGGATCATCCTAGTTTAGGCTTGGCTAGCCTCCCACCACCCAGTCTCTATTGGAGGCAAGGCTAAGGAAGGATTACACTCTTTATTCGCCACACCAATTCATGCTACCATTATGGGCAACTGTGATAGGCTGAAAACTATCAACGGACACTCTCAGCCAATCACCAATCCCACTGCTGCTCAAGCTACCACTTCCTCAATAAAGGGACACTCCTAGTAGAAAAACAACCATCTAAATTAGGCCAGTTTAGTAAATGGAGAGTCACTGATTGGCTGAGTGTCAGCTGACTACTCTCAGCCAACCAGCGGTGCTCCTGCCAGTCAGCACTCTGCGCTTCCCGAAAGTGACTATTCGGATGCTGGTTGCTGCCTGGGAGTGGACATCACCGCTGGAGGCAAATTTGGATCCTACATAAAGGGGGATTAAAAGCCTTTTGGGGAGCAGATAACACCATGCAGATTATTTGTTTGTGGGGTTAAATCCTTGCTCACACCAAGAAGCCCCAGGTATCAATAGATAGCCAGGGATGCCTCTGATTGCAGGAGGCATTTTTATTGGCCCCTGACTTTTTGTTGAATTGCTTGTAGTGTAGGAAACCAGTGCTACAAGTAGCTCTTTAATAAGGAAAATTGTTTAATTCTTACCGTAATGTTCTTTTCCTGATCATTATACATGGCAGCATTTACTTATGGGTTAGCATCTCCCCTCACAGTAGAAAGGACAGGAAATGGAACTCTAAAATTGCTATAGATGCACCCCATTGGCAGTCTTTGTAACTAGCTTCAAAACTCTCAAAGTAGATGGGTAGAACTTAAAGGACCACTATAGTGCCAGGAAAACATACTCGTTTTCCTGGCACTATAGTGCCCTGAGGGTGCCCCCACCCTCAGGGTCCCCCTCCCGCCCGGCTCTGGGGAGAGGAAAGGGGTTAAAACTTACCTTTTTCCAGCGCTGGGCGGGGAGCTCTCTGCCTCCTCTCCTCCTCCGATCCTCCTCCTGGGCTGGCTGCGCGCGCATTCAGCCCGTCGCATAGGAAAGCATTTACAATGCTTTCCTATGGACGCTGGCGTGCTCTCACTGTGAAAATCACAGTGAGAAGCACGCAAGCGCCTCTAGTGGCTGCCAATGAGACAGCCACTAGAGGATTAGGGGGAAGGCTTAACCCATTCATAAACATAGCAGTTTCTCTGAAACTGCTATGTTTATAAAAAAATGGGTTAACCCTAGAAGGACCTGGCACCCAGACCACTTCATTAAGCTGAAGTGGTCTGGTTGCCTAGAGTGGTCCTTTAATGCTGCTATGTATAATGATCAGGAAAAGAAAGTTATGGTATGAAAAACAATTTTCATTATTCCTGATCATACACGGCAGCATTTACTTATGGGTAATAGAAGTATATTGATTACCAAGTGGCTTGAAATGTTTCACTTTTACTATTGTTTCATTTTAGTCTAATACTTATGCTCCAAGGATGCAGTCTGCTGTGCGTCTAAACACTGTAATGTTTAGATTTGATTTTACATGAAAAAAATCCCTCAACAAAAATTCAATAGGATAATGTCATAATATCTGCTGAGACAAGTCATTGTACCCCAGAGGCTGCTGGTCAGCAACACCATGGTATTCAAATGTAGGGAATTTCTTGGAGAAATCGTGTGTCAGGTAGGAATTAAGGTTGTGATAACCAAATCTATAAAAAGGAACAAGTCTAGACTAATACAAGACAAACTCCTGTAAGAAATGTGACAGCTGTCTTGCTATGGAGACAAATAAAATAGACTAGATGAGAACCACCTTAAAGGGAAACTCCAATGCCAGGAAAACAATCTGTTTTCCTGGTACTGCAGGTCCCCTCTCCCACCCACCCCCCAAACCCAGTTGCTGAAGGGGTGGAAACCCCTTCAGTAACTTACCAGAGGCAGCGACGATGTCCCACGTCACTGCTTCTTCCTCCACCGCTGCTCCTTCCAGTGACTGCGTCAGCCGGTGGGCGAGACTGATCCCACCCACTGTGCATTAGAGCTCCCCATAGGAAAGCATTGAAAATGCTTTCCTATGGGGAAATGAGCGACGCTGGAGGTCCTCACAGCGTGAGGACGTCCAGCGACGTTCTAGCACAGGTTTCCTGTGCTAGGGACACGGAAGTGCCCTCTAGAGGAGGAGTTAACCCTGCAAGGTAATTATTGCAGTTTATTAAAAAACTGCAATAATTACACTTGCAGCGTTAATAGTATTGGGAGTTGGCACCCAGACCTCTCCAATGGGCAGAAGTGATCTGGGTGCCTGGAGTGTCCCTTTAAAACGAAGACACAATCTGGAAATTATAAACACATTTTGATCAAAACAGAATTTAATGTTCTCTGATATAGAGGAAATATTCTGGATTGCACTTTCAATTCAAAACTTGTCAAAGGCATAACATCAGGATACCAGGCTGGAACACGACCTGAAATTTCAGACACTTCTGAATGAAAACAGTCATACCCTGCTATCAAACAGGGAAGAGAAATTAAACTTAAAATCCCACTGTTCTCTGGAAGTATGTATTTATTAAAGAAAGAATTCTCAATCCTTCATCTTGCCTTGTAGAGCACGTGTAGAGCAAGCATGTCAAACGCAAAGACTAACACAGGCCATTTAAACAAGGTTTGCGTTCATGTGTGCGGTAAAAAAAAATTCAGTTTTCATATAAACGTAGGCTTATTTAGAAGAGTCCAGTATAAAAAAAAAAAAGTTACCTGACACTGGACTACCTCACCCTCGTAGGGCTTCAAAGTAAACAAAAGCGCTAATTTATTTTAAGGAAAAGTGCATTTCAATATAACCACTGTTTCAGTCCAACTACCTTGACATATTAAGAAAAGTTTGGTAATGGGACTGAAATGGTGAATTTATGCTGTTAGACAGATGTAAAAAAAACAAATGGCGTTATCTTGCTGATTTTATGAAGTTCTATGAGTATGTTCTTCATTTTGGCTCAAATTTGATGATCTCTGCCAATCCAATGCCTTCCACTGGAAAGCATTGGGAGGCTACTTTGGATGTGTGGCAAAACGCTGCGCGGCCAATCAGCATCTCCATGGGGAGCGTTCAGCGCCTCCATGCAGACCCAATCTAATACACTGTCTTAAATCCAATACACTGCGCCCAAATGTAATACACTGCCCCCTCCCTCCCGTCTTCCCCTGCCTTAAGATGAGCCACCTGTGCTCCAGTTGCAGCCCTTTTCTTTTCTGGTCAAGCAGGCTAGACGCTCTTCTAGCACTTCAAGCAGGAGGTAAGGAGGAGTGACTGGTGTGCTCTGCAGACAGACTGCCCCTCTGCGTGCTGCTGCGCATCCGCCGGATATGACTTCACACACTTTATACGCTTGGAACCAGCCTCACTTAAAATTATACCAAATGTCATTCTAAAAAAGGCTAGTAAACGGTGGCAACATACCATTATCCACTGTATTAAATAGTAAAACCCTTTTCTAATTAAAATTAGCAATTGGGTTACCTTAGGGTTGTGAACAGAGGTGGGGTAAGGGTAGGGTTAAATTTAGGGGTAAGAGTAGAGTTAGCAGTAAGGTAATGATAAGGGGTAAAGAAAGAGTAGGATTAAGGGTAAGATTAGAGTAGACATATGGTTAGATTCAATGATAAGGGGCATGGTTGGTATATCGTTAGTTTGTACAGTATAGGGCTAGCGTTAACTATTAGTTTAGATCCTTTAGACATTAGGAATTTAACAATTAGGACTGATATATGAATCTATTGAGCCCTTTTTAATTAGTTGCACTGGATGTGTACAAATCATAAGCAAAAATGGGGGAAAACATTTGTCCTCAATTTTTAACATTTTATTCACATGTATTGTTGTGTTAGGATATTAGATGAAAGCCTTTTCTGTCCTTTAAAAGACTATATATATATATATATATATATATATAATATGTATTGGGGCACTTTGTAATTTAAAAGTTTTTATCAAACCTTTAGATCAAATTCAAGGTTTTATTATGGTTCAGAACATGGGCAATTGCCTCCATCCTGAACTAGGCATGAATTAGATTCTTTACCAGTGAGGTAACAAACCATCCAAATTTCAACATGTACACAAACATTTAGGAATGGAAGGAAACAAAGCTCAGAAATGGAAGGAAGCAGTCCCTTCCTCCCACACCCCTCTATCTGGAGCCAAGAATGCCCCTCCCCCCTCGCAATTTCACCTCCATTTTGTGTCATTCAGCTCCATACACCAAAGGTTAGAACTGAAATAGGCACAGACAGAAACCAGCTGATATACATAGAGTTAAAGTATAGCATTAAATAAAAACTCAACTACCCTGCCACAAAGATACAGGAAAAGAGAGAAACCTCTAAAATATGCCACACATGGAGACTGAACACTTCATTATTATTTTTATTTATTTTTTTAAAACACCATTACCTCATTGCACCAAGTAGGGAAATTAAAAAAAAAAAAAAGAAAGAAATTTAAAAAAAAATTTTTTTTTAATTGTCCCATCATTTCAAAATGAAAACCAACTCACAATAGTTTGAAATACGGTCTGGTTTAGCAAAATATGGTTAAATTGACCAAATTGCAATATTCATATTTACTAAATACAAGTTTGCTTACAATTGTGTTATTTCAACTGAAAGAATATATACATCTCGTCATTTACCTTCAGGTCTGCTTTATAATAAATAATTTTCACATGCAATTCCTATGTAAAATTTAGGTTCACATATTTATCGCACTGAATTTCAAAAAGGATCCACTCAGAATAAACCTAATAAAAAAGCAAATTCACACACTTTACTTACTGTTTGCACTGCATAATCTACCAAAATCCACTAGTCCACTGCATGCTCAGCCAGTGGCAAGCACTTAAAATAGTAATTCAAAATATGAATTTAATGGGGAGAGGGGTGGAATACAAACCTGTTTATTTATATTGTTAAAAAAAATTATGAATTCAATTATTGGGGTATATTGGACCCTTTCCTGCAGTTAAAGGAACACTATAGTCACCAAAACAAATTTAGTTTAATGAAGCGGTTTTAGTGTATGGATTATGCCTCTGAATTTTCACTGCCATTTATGGGTTAAAACACTTTGTTTCTGTTTATGCAGCCCTTGCCACACCTCCCCCGGCTCCGACTGACAACTTGCATGGAAAAAAAAAAATGGTTTCACTTTCAATCAGATGTAACTTACCTTAATAGATTTTATCTCCTGCTTTGTAAATTGAACTGTAACCCCTTAAGGACAGCGTGCATGCTATGTTGTCCTTGGGGACCCTGCTCTAAACGCCGGTGGGCAGCATAGCAGGTCAATGCAGTCCATGGGGACTTACCTGCTCGCCGGCGATCCCACGCCAGAGATCGTGATTGGGGGCGGGGGGGAGGAAACTTACCTGGCATCCCGAGGAGGACCTCACGATCACATGGACGGAATAGCCGTCCATAGCTGTACCATCAGGGGGAGTGCCTGGAATGACAGGTAGTCCCCCTGCTGCCTGAATTAAAATAAAGTTTTAAAACAGAGTAAAATTAAAATATATACATATCTATACACACACACACACACACACTGTCTAAGTGTATTTTAATATAAATTATATAAAAATATCGAAATACACGTAGAATTATATTATAAATAAATATATAAATACGTTAAAAATGAAAAAATTATAAAATATATATGTGTAATTTCTAATTGTATTTTGATATCAAAATACACTTAGAACGAATATATATATTTGAATTCTACATATATAAACTGTTAATAGCTCCTGACTGATTCCTCTTCTGCAACTGTCACTAGTCTAATACTATCCTTTTTGTGTCATTTTACCCCACTCCCTCTAGCATGTAAGCTCTTTGAGCCGGGCCCTCAACTCCTCTGTTCCTGTGTGTCCAACTTGTCTGGTTACAACTACATGTCTGTTTGTCCACCCATTGTAAAGCGCTGCAGAATTTGACGGTGCTCTAGAAATATCATAATATATTTATGTAATATTTTTACATAATTAAGTCATTCTATTAATTACAATTTGAGGGACCTACCTGATAACCCAGACAGAAAGTCCATAGAATTTAATTTGCTAGCACTATATTTAACCCTGTAACTTTCCAAGACACCATAAAACCTGTACATGGGGGGTACTGTTTTACTCGGGAGACTTGGCTGAACACAAATATTAGTGTTCACAAAACAGTAAGTGCGCTCCTAAACAATGTACAAAGCAAAATGAAACAATGTACAAAGCAAAAATAGAGAAAACAGATAATTCTTTAATACAAAATAAAATCAAGAAATCACAAAATATTGCTGAAATCCTTACACCTCTCTCAAATAACATAATTTATATGCAAGAAGCAATTTTCATATACCAGAGAGTCCTGATAATTATAGATAGGCAGATGTAAAATACCACAATCACAACATACTGTAGCTGCCGATAATGCTTTGATAATAAAAATAAGAACTGCCACCAGAATAGTGTTTAGGAGCGCACATACTATTTTATATATTTTGAGTTTTTTCTTCTTCAGATTGCTTGTATTTGTATGTAGCTGCACACATTATTATTTACTGCCTTAGTTATCAGTGATTTACCTTTTTCAAAACAGTAAAATGTGTTACAAAGATGGGATCATTAGTGAAAGTGATGTTTTTTGCATTTTTCACACACAAACGGCACTTACACTGACGATATAATTCTTGTGATAAGTTTTACGGTTTTGAAACACTAATATTTGTGTTCAACAAAGTCTCCTGAGTATAACAGTACCCCTCATGTACAGGTTTTATAGTGTTTTCAAAAGTTACAGAGTCAAATATAAAGCTTGTGTTTTAGTTTTTTCACATTAAAATTCGCCAGATTGGTTATGTTGCCTAGGAATGAGCATTACCCCAATGATGGCATACCAAATGGGGTATGTCCAGTCTTTTTTAGTAGCCACATTTACAAACACTGCCCAAAATTGCCGTTCTAATTAGTTTTTTGCATTTTTCACACACAAATAAATATTAACGCTAACTTTGGTCAGTGCTTGAGACTAAGAGGCTACTAAAAAAGACTGGACATACCCCATTTGCAATTCCTTGGGTTGACTAGTATTGCAAATGGTATGCCATCATGGGGGTAATTCTCATTCCTGGGCTACCATACAGTCTCAAAGCCATGTAACCAATCTGGTGAATTCCAATGTGAAAAAAAAAACCTGAAAAATCTAACATGCTATATTTGACCCTATAACTTCCCATAACACCATAAAACCTGTACATAGAGGGTACTGTTTACTCGCGAGACATCGCTGAATACAAATATGTGTATTTTATTGCAGTAAAACAGCAAACAGTATTATGACATTCACAGTTAAAATGTCATGGCAGACTAAAGAAAAATTTCTCACATTTTTTGATATTTTATTCATATTAAATTATGTTTCATAGCTACATATTTGATGTTAAATGAAAGCCCTATTTCTCCTTAATAAAATGATATATAATAAGTGTGAGTGCACTTAACATGAAAGAGGTGAATTACGGTTTAACAAACAAATTCCAAGTTTTGTTTATATTTTATTTTGATCAAAACGTGTACATTTGGCTCAGTCCTTAAAGGGACACTATAGTCACCAGAACAACTACAGCTTATTGAATTTGTTTTGGTGAGTAGAATCATTACCTACAGGCTTTTTGCTGTAAACGCTGTCTTTTCAGAGAAAATGCAGTGTTTACATTACAGCCTAGTGATAACTTCACTGGCCACTCCTCAGATGGCTGTTAGAGACCCTTCCTGGGTCATGGCTGCCTAAAATGCATCCAAACATTCAGTGTCTCCTCCCTCTGCATGCAGACACTGAACTTTCCTCATAGAGATTCATTAATTCAATTATTCTCAATGAGGAGATGCTGATTGGCCAGGGTTGTGTTTGAATCATGCTGGCTCTGCTCCTGATCTGCCTCCTTGTCAGTCTCAGCCAATCCTATGGAGAAGCACTGTGATTGGATCAGACTACCACTTCTGATGATGTCAGCAGACTGCTTGTTTTTCTGACACAAACAGCATGCAGAGTTACAGCTTCAGGCTTGAATACAGTAAGATTTTGCTATATTTATGGAGGCATGAGGGGCTAGATGGTGGCTTTAACACTATGGGGTCAGGAATACATGTTTGTGTTCCTGACCCTATAGTGATCCTTTAAGGGGTTAATTACATACAGGAAGCTCCTTCTAGGTCTAGCAAGCTATTAGAGTAGGAGATAAAATCTAAATTAAACAGAATTTGTAATAAAGGAAGGATAAATATTAGATGACTCTTTACAGGAAGTGTTTAGGAAGGCTGTTCAAGTTACATGCAAGGAGGTTTGACTAGGGTGCATAAACAATGTGATTTAACTCCTAAATGGCAGAGAATTAAAGGACCATTATAGTGCCAGGAAAACACTCGTTTTCCTGGCAGTATAGGGTCTCTAGGTCCCCCTCCCGCCAGGCTCTAGGGGGTGGAAGGGTCCCTTACCTTTTCCCCCGCCGGGCTCCCTCGACGCGGGGAACACTCCTCCTCCTTTTCGCTGTCATCGGCTGAATGCACATACGCGGCAAGAGCCGCGCGCGCATTCAGCCAGTCCTTAGGAAAGCATTCTCAATGCTTTCCTATGGACGCTGGTGTCTTCGCACTGTGAAAATCACAGTGAGAAGCACGGAAGCACCTCTATCAGCTGTCGATGAGACAGCCACTAGAGGCTGGATTAACCCAAAGGTAAACATAGCAGTTTCTCTGAAACTGCTATGTTTACAGGAAAAAGGGTTAAGCCTAGATAGGCCTGGCACCCAGACCACTTCATTAAGCTGAAATGGTCTGGGTGCCTATAGTGGACCTTTAAGCAGTGAGACTGCAGAGGCATTCTCTATACACCAAAATGGCTTAATTAATCTAAAGTTGTTTTGGTGACTATAGTGTTCTATAACTATCAGAATGGTCCTAACTGTTGCGTTGGGCTGCGTATTTCCATACTTCAGCTTGCATTTCAGTTTTGCTCCAAACAGGCTGAAATCCATCTACATTCAGTCAGACGTTCCTTTCGTGAATTACCTCAATCAGTAACACTTCAATGCTACTAAAATACACATAACACATATAGAATAGCTACCCCTAATTAACTTAAAATGATAAGGAGCCCATACTGAAATGTAGGTTTAATTACCCTTCAATACTTTTGCAATGGATATGAAAACAATATACCTGGTGAGCTGGATGTGCACATGGAGTTCATATTGTTATTTTGTATTATGGAATAGCTGATCTACCACTTGTAGAAATCTACGTCAGTTCATTATGTACAGCAGTGGTTTTAAGCAGGGAAACAGTGAAATTGGGCAGGGCATGTAAAAAAAAAAAAGCCGCCAAACACAACAAAATGTAACCAACATTGAGTGCACCTAGTTTCCAATTAATGCAAATAAAATGCATAGGTGGGGTTATTCCCACTCACCATTAACTAAACAAAACTCAACAGAGAATGCTGCTTGAAGAAAACGGTTGGTTGTAGTTTTTGGGGTAGTAACTGCAAATGCCGTTCTCCCCGCTCATTATGCATGTAAGCAAACACCCCCCTATTATCAGATTGTGCAATGTACTATCTTGCTGACAGGAGACAGATACAAGCACAAATCTCTACTAAATCTCAGCAAACGTATTCCACTAGGATAAAGTGTAGGGGAAGTGTGCGGTGAAGACGCTTGATGTAAAAGACCCAAGCATGTTGGTTTTTTTAGAAGTGCAGGAGTAAAGTAGAATAAGTGAGGGTGGGTGAAGAGAGAAACTGTGGGGGTAGCTGCGGTAATCTCTACAAAGCAATAAAGCACCAGTGTATGGATGTTCTGAGTTACTGAATTGCATAATGTCATTAATTTGTAATGTAACAACACATTTCAACGTGTTAATACTCTACATACAAGCTCACACTCTAAATACTAAAGTGCCTGTAAAAAACAAGTTTGAGTGGAGCAAAAACAAAGCTATGCTTCAAAGAAACCTTGTGCTGATCAAACAAAAACGTCACTACAGTTCTTTTAGGATTTAGCACAAAACAAAAATCTATGGATGCTATATAAAGAAAGAACTTTCATAAACCAGATAATATAGCTGGAACTGATAAATAATTCTAGGGGAAAAAATGAAATAGAATAGCATGTATCCCGATTTGTCGTAGGGTGTTATATGAACACGAGCTGTAGGATTCCAGGGCCAGGAGGAAGGGCACATACTGAGTCACAGCAGTCTACACCACACACATGGCAACAGCACACGTATCCTGCCAAGACTGAAAGCCCACATTACGCTTAATTAAAGCAAATACTGGAGTCCAAGAGGCACACAAACTGTCCCCAGAAATAGCACCGTTCCTCCCACACTTCTACATACTCAGAATCGAGGGATTACAAATGCAACCCTATGCCATGAAATCAGATGCTGGGCCCTATATGCATGTATTTTCTCCACTGTCTAAAGAAGGTAATGTATTAATAGTGCAGAATGTGCCTTGATTAAATAAACACACCTTAAACAGTAACCTTTCCAAGGGCTACCGTTAACATGTCTTAACTCAACTTCTTCATAGTTCTAACGTGTGTATGCAAAATTTTTTATTGGATGAAACATGAGCAACACATGGATTGGATGAAACATGAGCAACACATGGCTAAGCGCTGCACTCAATGTTAGCACTCAGAGGGTGTTATTAGCATGCAGTCAGTAATAAGGCTTTACCACAATGTTTGCTTCACCCAAAATCTGTTTCAGTGAGCATCTTTGTCCAAGCACAAAATTGTCTTCTCAACACAAAAGTATTACAGTATTTCATATCAATTTATACTCGGCTTATCCTAGTTTTCATTTAGATAGTTCCTGCTCTGACATTTTTAGGCTTAGGAATTCGTACTACAGAAAAAAAACTGCCAACGGACTTGACTTCAGCTTAATGACGATAATAATTAGGCCTATGAATTGCCTGGAATTAAAACAAACTCCAATGTAAAATACATACAAAATATGTATCTAAATATGCAAAAAGTCACTACATTAAAGCTTTAAACATGCAAGAACAGCTAGCATGTAAATATTTTATAACTATTTCATTATTAGTAGCAGTTTGTGGCTCAATACAATTTGTGTAAAGATTCTTGGTGGAAATGTCTCTTCAGTTAGCACTGATTTTAATAGATTGATTTACCAATTTAAGGTTCTTTTAACAGAATACAAAAATCATTTTGTGATCAAGATGGAAATCTCTCAAATACAAAAGATATACTATGTTTGCACATACATTAAAAAAGGTTACTGAAAAAAAAAAAAAAATCATGAAACAAAGATCAAATATAAACAGCACATTCAGTTTTGGTGTAAAAAAAAACAAAACAAAAAAACACGAGAAACAAGGATTACAGCAAAAGCAGGATCAACATTCTCCATTGCAAGTCTTTGAAACATGCACTGTGATGAAAACATATGTTATGCTTTAATGCTGGTATGTTTACCAACTGGATGCTGAGAGAACGAGCATAAAATAAGAGCTGATAATCAGAGCAAGATGCATCCTCCTCTAATCACATGCACGTTATATACTTTGCAAACTCTGGGCTGTGACAAATATCAGAGGTTTCTGCCACTGAGGCTAACTTAGTGCAACACATTGCATTTTCATGAAGGCAGCCCAACACAGGTCATTCTAAACACAGACTGCCACTGGGGCAAAATTTTATTTAACCCTTTAATGATAAGAGGCAGAACATTTCTTTGACATGGCTCACCCCCCACCCCCCCTCCCCCTGGCAAACAAGTGGTTAATGGCATTGCTGTCAGTCAGCAGTGGCCATGGCTAGCATTGAATAGTCAATGAATAGTGTGTAAAGTAGTGGCCAGTGGTCCAGGGAGCCATTGTAAGACATGGAAGCAGCCCCCAGGCCAGTGTAATGCTATGCACCCAGACACCCAGAAAACTAGCCAACAAAGAATATTAAACCATGGGGGGCCAGGGTGAGCACTAATTACCACCCGGGACACACATCGTGTTAGCCAGCCTGGGACAGGAGATCAGCCCGCTTGAACCATCACATACCCAGATCGTCCATGTTGCCTGTCGGCACGCAGCGCTCCCCTGGAGTCGGACCTAACTTTCGGAGCACACTACAAGAACGCGCGTCCGCCCCCTGCGTGCGCGCCCCCGCTGTGCAACGCGCGCAGCCGCACCCCACCCACTACGTCATCATGCCTGGCAACACTCAGCGCTCTCCCCACCTCCTCACCGCAGCCGCTCGGGGATGGGTCGAACACGGCGGGGGCGCGCATTCCTAGTTGCGAGTGCTGGAGTGGCCGAACCGTGTGTGTGTGTGTGTGTGTGTGTTAGTTAACGAGAGTGACCACATCCTAAACGTGTTTACCGAGGCTCATAGTTCGTGCACACAGTATAATCACTGCAGCCCTCATTAAATATAGTGCTCCTATAGTATAGATTTAGTTTAATTTTTAATAAAAAAAGTTAACCCTATTTGTGTGCACACGTTGACTTGCCCGGTTCATGCTTGATGTGCTATGCAGGGAGTGGTGGGGAGTGTGTTACTCAAGGCTATAGTGTGTGCTGTACAAACCCAGGGGAAGTATGTGTAGCTGCAGGCTAGGGCTGCTAAAACACTGCCATATATCAAAACTTATTCTGCTCTCAGCACAGCAGGGCCCCTGCTCCTTTTCTATCAGTGTGTAGCTAGGTGTATGTGATGGTAAACCTTTTATGTAAAGTCTGTAACCCTGCTATAGTGTTCAGTATTATATAACATAGAGCACACTAAAATATATATAAGATGCCAAAATATCAGAGTATTGTAGTGCAATGATACCTGTTTGTCTACTGGACTAATATGGCTAATCCAAGCTAAACTGTGAATATATATATATATCTAGCCAAAGCAACCAGAGTACTTTTTTACAGGGCTAACATACTTAAAAATGTTGAGAGATTTTCTGTCTTCCTCAGGTCTGAAATAATACTGATCAATATGACAGAGTTTAACGCTGAAAGCAACTGCGGTTAGAGAAGGGGAAGTGAGTGCAATGTCGTAAGTAGCAGATATGTCTGAACCTTTCTGGCCTCTCTTCTGCTATTTAGGATACTCCCAATTCAGAGCCAGATTAAGAGCCCATTGGGCCTGGTGCTGACATATATGATGGGTCTAATTAGAGAATCTTATCGACTGAAAACACTAAAACAGTTATACCTCCAAAGCCTCATATATCTGGTGGAGGTGGTGCTGGAGGGAAACTCACACAATATAGCTATACAAAAACACATACCCTATGCCAGGGGTAGGCAACCTTCGGCACTCCAGATGTTGTGGACTACATCCCCAATAATGCTTTTACACCCATAATGCTGGCAAAGCATCATAGGAGGTGTAGTCCAAAACATCTGGAGTGCCAAAGATTGCCTATGCCTGCCCTATGCTAATCTCTTGCCTTTATGTTTCAAGTAAATCCATAACCCCAAACAGCAATGTCCGGTGAAGCAGGATGTCGGTGGGTGTCTGGTGACGTGAATCACATAACCAGAACCCCCAAAGGGGTGAACATGCCCAAAAAGGAGGAGTATCTGCCCAAAGAATTACATGGTCGGCCTGGCATGAATGCATGTCAAGCTCCCTGCTAATCAGGCTTGACCGCTAAGGGCATACTATGTAGACAGCACCCAGAGCGTGGCATAAATATATCTAATGATGCGCTCGCTCCATGCTTTCTAAGGACTGTCCCATAGCACTCACTTGTCCGCTCCTCTCCTTACCTTCTTACTAGCAGGCAGAATCTCTTGGTATATAGTCTGGGATAGAGAAAAGGTGTGTGCGAGTGTAGAAGAAAATGTGTCTAATGATGCGCTTGCTTCCCGTTTTCTAAGGACTGTCCCCTAGCACTCACTTGTTCACTCCTTTCCTTACCTTCTTACTAGCAGGCAATCTCCTGGTATAAAGTCTGGGACAGTGAGTGTAGAAGAAAGGGAACATGCCAAAGTGTTAGAGAGACTGAAGTAGCAAGAGTGTTTGCATAGTGCGCAAAGTCAGCTTTATGCTAAGCAAGAGCATGTGAAGAGTAGAAAAAAAAAATGTTTTTTGTTTTAAAACTCAATGGGCCTATCAGCCCCTATGTTAATCTAGCCACGCCCCAATTTCTTACAGCATCAGTTGATTTAAGTGTTAAAGTCTGCCATATTGATCAGTATTGCCTCAGACCTAAGAAAGAGAGGAAATCTCTTAAAAAATGTGTCTTTTAAATATTAGTTTTGGCATTTTGTCTATTGGCCTCATATGGTAAATATATATTTTTACTTATATATATTATTCTGTGGTCTATATACTTCCAGAATTAAACAAACATACTAAGCTATGTAGCTAAGAGCTAAGTTCTAGCAAGAAAATTCCATTGATGTCTAGAGAGATTGCTCCACTTTTTTTATTTTGCGCAAGAATTGTTAGTCGTTCTTAATCCTCCTAGTGCATTGCAACTCATTTTAGCCTTGTTCAATAGTAAAATCTGGACAAAAACAGTCTGCAAATCTGTTCATTTGCCTTCATTTAGATTCTAAGGCATAATGCACTAAGTTACAGAAACATTTTCTCCCTAATGAGGCAATCTTCCCAAAAGAGTTCTCTTCCCCATGGCAATACTAAGCTACGTGAAAAGGCACAACTATTTCTGCATATTCCTTCAATATATAGTACCTTCACCCTTTATATATTTTTTTAAGGAAGTGATCGTCAAGAAATTTATGTCACCGAAAACGATTATGTTGAAGACAAAGTTAGATTAAAGGTACACTATATTCACCAAAAGAGCTTGATGAAGCAGTTTTGGTGTATAGATCATGCCCTTGCAATCTCGCTGCTAAATCCTCTGCCATTTAGGAGTTAAATCACTTTGTTTATACAGCCATTGTCACATCTCCTTGCATGTGACTTACACAGCCTTCCTAAACACTTCCTGTAAAGAGTCATCTAATGTTTACACTTTCTTTAGTGTAAATTCTGTTTAATTTAGAATTTCTTATGTTCTGTTTTGTTGATAGCTTGCTAAACTCTGCAGGAGCCTCCTATGAGTGATTAAAGTTCAATGTACAGAGCAGGGGATCAAAACGTTTAAAGTAAGTTAACATCTGATTGAAAGTAAAACCATTTTTTTCATTCAGGCTGTATGAGTCACTGACAGGGGAGGTGTGGCTTGAACTGCATAAGCAGAAACAAAAATGATTTAACTTCTAAATGGCAGAGAATTGAGCAGAGGGACTGCAGGGGCACGATCTACACACTTCATTAAGTTAAAGTTGTTTTGGTGACTATAGTGTCCCATTAATATAAATTTACAACACAATTATTACAAATTATTGTAAAAAAAAAAAAAGAACAATCGGTTCTGTATATAGTTTTCATGTTCCCCATTTAAATTACGAACTAGGGGAAAACAATGCAGTAATACATTTTATTCTAAGTATAATTTTGCTTTGTTTCATGAGTGCTGTCTTTAGAAGAGAAAATATGATCCAAAGGTGCAGAAAGCAAATTACGACAGACTACCAGTGGTCTTGCAACCGAACACTACTAAAACTTGTGAACTGTTATGTGATGTATGGCTTCCTTTTTCTGTAAAAACTAAAAACTCTCTTAAATAAAGAAGTTATAATAAAAAAAATAAAAAGAAGAGAACATATGGTAATGTTATTTAAATTGCAATACTTTTAAAGGTATAATGCTACAAGGATCACATGCTATTTAGAGCTTTTTTCAGTTTTAAAATGAGACAGAAGTTAAAATGCATGCCTAGTGCTCAGTAAACAGCAAGCACTGCCAGACTGCTGCTATATATTGACAGTAGTATTTGTTATAATTAGTTCATGTGATGTATAAGAACAGGGTGTTGCAGGAATTTTTTTTAAGACTGAAAAGCCTGATTGGCTTAGAGCAGGGGTAGGCAACCTTTTACTAGTACTGTGTCAAAAGAAGTCTCTTGCTGTGCTAATCATATTTTTTTTCTTAAATTGAGGTGTTCATGTAGCCGTATTGTACTTGTGTTATTTGTGGATGTTGCAGTTGCTATGTAAACATTGGATTTGTATGTGGGTTGTTATATTGTATATGTTCATAAGGAGTTTGTGGTATTGTGTGTGATACCTATAAATGTGGGCTGTGTATAGGGGCTGCTTGTGGAATTGTGTGTCTGGATGATATCTCACATTGTATGTTTGGGTGTGTGTATGGTGTGGTATTGCATGTGTGAGACTGCTTGTGGGGGTTGTGTGCGTGTACTGTATGTAGATTGTGAGTGGTGTTGTGTTTGTGGGGACTTTGTGTGTGGGCTGTTTGTATTATTTGTATGAGGAAGAGGCTTCTTCTACAATTTTGTGTTTATCTAGCAGTATCGGTGGCTTCCCTGGGTTCCAGTGGGGACTTGGCTGAACAGGTACAGGTCAAGGACAGAAGTTACAAAGCTGCTGCTGGCTGCTCTACTCAAGTGCAGATTCCTGTTAACAAGTCTTGCAATGCCTAAATTGAGGATTGTCCCTCACCACCTGCATTCACTGCTTGGGTTGCACTGGCAAATGTCTGAAGCCTCACTGGGACTCTGGATAGGCTAGAGCATGTTTTGCTCTGGCAGCCTTGACTTCTGTACAAAGGCACCTCGAGTGCCATCCATGGAACAAGTGCCATAGGTTGCTGATCCCTGGCTTACTGTAGCAGCAGACTGCTCTAGCATATCAGTGGCATTCTTCCTATACCATAATAAGTGCTACAGGAAAATAGAAACCATATTTTAGTTCTTTGTGTACCCTGGCTGTGCCTGAACAGAAATTGATGTGATGAATTGGTAAATCTTTAATGCAACTAAAAAGAAAACAGAGCCTCATGTAAAACGTTACCTTAAGTTATGTGTTTTTAAATGGTTTTCTCAGTACAGGCATTTCCAGAAAAATGACAGAAAACATGGTTTATTCACAGTGGAATGTGGTGAGTCAACACTCAAGTTGAAAAAGTTTTTAGTCCAAAATAGCTGGGTGGGAAATTTTTTCCAAAGTTGAGTATTGTGAACAAAATCTTGCAACATCATAGTTAACTCACCACAACTCACTTTCTTTTAACTGTCTGGCCACAGATGCAGACGAAGTCATGGCAAACTGAGTGTAGTTGTGGTAATAATTAAAGATTCCACTAAAAGAGAGACAATTTGTGCAGAAACGCACTAGAAAACTGAAATAGAAACCTACACAAAATGTTTATCAACTTTGTCGGTCTGTGCATGCCATTTCTGTGCTTATATAGACTACGTAAAATTAATTTTAATACTCTCTAAATCAGTATAGTACATTTTTAAATACATTCTAAAGGTCAAATTAATAAATGTGGCAAATAAACATATTTGATATATGAGATTTATTAGTGATGTGCGTGGGAAAATGTTTCGGTTCGGCAATCCGAAATACAGGACTTTGGTTCGGGATTTCAGGACTTCGGGTAAGTGTAAGTGTAGGGTTAGAGGCAGGGTACCCATACTACTAACCCTACCCCAACCTTTAGACCTCTGTGTTGTGTCTTGCTCAAGCGTAAGAGTACAATGCTGACGTCGGCTCCTGGCAGCTGAAGCTTTAGGAGCTAAAGAAGGCTGGCGGAAAGAAAATGGCGGCGGCCACGAGGGGTAAGTTCAGACAAGTAAAACACACCTTCTCCTGTACCCCAAGGCCACCACACTGCCAGCAGAGCAGTCACTGTTAAGTGTCTAGCTGCTTTTGCAGTGTTATGTACTATAAATTCACAGTCTAAACTACTAAAGCAAATGTAAAACAGTGGGGCCAGCATTCATATTTTATTGTAAACTCTCTTTAACATTTTAGCAAATTTATGAACAAATCTCTATGGTAAATATTCCCCACTACACTTGTTCTAAATTGTGCTTATATGTTGAATATTCAAAGTAACAATGCAATCCCCACTGACTACTTAAGGTGTTGATTGCCATTTAAATCTTTCTCTATTTCCATTGCTACGAGAATGTTTAAGCTAGAGAATTTGCATCTATTGTTGTTTTTGTGTCACTCTTGGTAGATATATATATATAGTGATGTCGCGAACCCGAAATTTTCGGTTCGCGAACGGCGAACGCGAACTTCCGCAAATGTTCGCGAACCGGCGAACCGCCCGAAACGCCATTGACTTCAATGGGGAGGCGAATTTTAAAACACACAGGGACTCTTTCTGGCCACAATAGGGATGGAAAAGTTGTTTCAAGGGGACTAACACCTGGACTGTGGCATGCCGGAGGGGGATCCATGGCAAAACTCCCATGGAAAATTACACAGTTGATACAGAGTCTGGTTTTAATCCATAAAGGGCAGAAATCACCTAACATTCCTAAATCACAATCAATATGGATTGACACCTGACATATGACATGTTGACACCTTGACATATGGATTGACACCTGTCCTCAGAGCCCCTGATGCACACGGACACAGAGCAGAATAGAGACTGGTCCCCCTACATAGGGTCACTTGGCAGATATGGATTGACACCTGTCCTAAGGATCCCTGATACACACTGACACAGAGCAGAATAGGGACTGTTCCCCCTACATCGGGTCACTTGGCAGATATGGATTGACACCTTGTTACAAACTGCTATTTGTAACGGGCCCTTTAAATGGCAAATTGCCCTGTTTCCCTGGGTTGTGGAGAAGCCTCTTTGCCAGCCTCCTCCCGCATGACTATGGCCCCTGGGAGATTGTGAAAATGTATGCACTTTTATTGGTGTGTATGGCCCTTTAAGACTGTCGGTGGGCATATTGGGGCTTATGGACTCTTTATGTGACTGGTGCTGGCCCTTTAAACACCTTTTTTGGGACATCAGGAAGATTGGGACACTGCCCCTTTAAGGCCGTGTCCCCAGACTTGTTGGGGACACGGCCCCTTTAAGACGGTGTCCCCTGTGTCCCCAGACCTGGTGCAAACCCTTTGTGCCTGCCTTGCTATTTCCCACTTGGTTCAGTAAATGGGGAAATTATTTCAGCTGCAGAGACTGTCCCATTCGGCGATGGGACTTAGTCTTTTTTTCAGCCGTTTTTTTCAGCCTTATTTCAGCTGCAGAGACTAAGTCCCATTGGTGATGGGACTTAGTCTTCAACCTTATTTCGGCTGCAGAGACTAAGTCCCATTGTGATGGGACAGTCTTTTCAACCGTTTTTCAGCCTTATTTCAGCTGCAGAGACTAAGTCCCATTACG
>OW240916.1:195913635-195942321 GCA_933207985.1 Pelobates cultripes
GATTCCAAAGTTGCCAGGAGTGTAATAGAAACCTTGAGCACTGCAGCAGGTGTGCTTCATGTGCCTGGGGAATCGTATTTGCCCACAGGGAATATGGGATGTTCTGTGGGTCTAGACATGTGTTTTCTAGGGATAGCCATAGTGGGTGCTGAGATTGGTGGGACAACCTAAGAATTTGGAGCCCTTGCACTAGGACAGAGGCTCTGTAGTAGGTCTTAATGTCTGGCAAGCCCAGACCCCCCTTGGTGTATGGGAGCCCCAGATTGCGATGAGGGATAGTCAACTTTATTCCTAGAGATGACGTACGCCAGTCAAAAGCATATTGTGATTTCAATTGTGACACCTAGGGATGTGGTAGATTGACAGGCAAAGCTTGGGTTTTAGATGTGTTGTTTTTATAGTACGCCACCCTCCCAAATGCTGTTAGGAGATCTAAAAGATTGGGTATGGAGGTAACTGGATGTGTTGCATATACTAAGATGTTGTCCGCAAAGAGAGCTAACGTTTTTATGCCTCCTGGAGTGTGCAGACCTTGTATGCTTGTGCAATGATTTATAAGGCGTATCAGGAGTTCCAGGCATAGGATAAATATGAGTGGGGAAAGGGGACACCCTTGGCGTGTGACATTATGTATGGTGGATATGCATCTTGTACTGAATACTCTGGCTGACGGTTGCTGATAAAGAGCTAAAATACTTGATCGGAATGCAGGGGAAATCCCATTTTAGTTAGAGTCTGCGCCACATATTCCCAATGAAGACGGTCAAACACCTTTTCGGCGTCAAGTGCAAGAAGTAGTCCATTCTGGGAGGAAATGTTGGCCCAGTCTATAAAATTGAGAAAGTGCCTAGTGTTATCACCCACCTGCCTCCCCGGTACAAACCCCGCCTGTTCTTCAGAAAAAGTGTGGGGAAGAGGGTTTTAAGCCGTGTTGCAATCAATTTGGCATAGAGCTTGGTGTCTGCGTTAAGCAGGGATATGGGGCGTAAATTGTCGCAAAGCATCGGGGGGGTTTGTTGGGTTTGGGCAAAGTCACAATGTATGCTTCCAGCATTTCTTTAGGCATTTTACCTGACTGTTTTCTGACTTTGAAAAGGTTTGTGAGGTAAGGTGAGGTGTCAGTTGCGATGCAAGTTTCAAGTAGTACTAGTTGGAAAGCCCATCCGGTCCAGGCAAGTTGTGTTTGGGGAGAGATTTTATTGCCGCTGCTATTTCTTCTTCGGTGAATGGGTTGTCTAGTAGGGAACACTGGTCCTGGGTTAAGTGAGGGAGATGTACTCGATCCAGGAAGAGTTGGCTGATGTGTCCCTGGATCGTTTCTCAACTGGTATAGAGAGGCATAGTACCCTGCCAGTTTATTAACTATGTCCTGGGGGTTATACAGTTTGTCCCCCTGCTTAGATGTTATGTAGGGTATTTTGGACTGTAGGTGCTTTTGTTTTAGTTTCCTCGCCAAGAGTTTGCCTGCTTTGTTTCCCAATGTGTAGTGGGATTGTTTTAGATATTGCAGCTGTTTTTCAGTGATCTGTAGTTGTAGGGAGTGAAGGTCAGTCCTAACTGCCATCAGTCATTTGTGAGTTTGCTTGGAAGGATTAGTTTTATGTGTGGCCTCTAATGATCCCTTGGGCTAGTCTACTTTGTTCTGTGCAGTGTGCTTTCTTTGCCCGAGAGCCAATCTGTAAACGATTGCCCCTCATTACAGCCTTATGGGCTATCCATTGAGTGGCAATCAAGGTTTGACAGTGTACATGATTTTCAAAGTATGTGGTTACTTGAATATTAAGTTTGAGGTGCCAAGAACACCTACCCCTGGCTGGGTGGAGGATTTTCTTGGGGCATGGTCTGACCATGTAATGGACCCAATATGAATGCTAGTTGCATGTGGCAGTGTTCTTTTATCAAAGAGACATAGATCTATTCTGGTATATGTCATATGTACTGGTGAATAGAATGTATAGTCCCTCATCTTAGGATAAAGATTCCTTCAGACGTCATAGTAATCGTGTTCATGTAGAAGAGTGGTGAGGTGGTGACTGAGGGATACCGAAGAAGGTTTCGGCAGTTTGCTATGGGTTCTCTGAATATCCAATAGCGGGTCTAGGGTGCAATTAAAGTCCCCGCATATGATCGTCTGTCCTACCTTGTACTGTTCTATTTTGCGGCAGGCCATACTCAAAAAGGACTTCTGCGTATCATTAAGGGAGACTACAGTTATCTGTAGGCCATTAAGGGATCCCGCTAGTATCAACAGCCTGCCATCATGGCTAATATATTGTTTAGAGGGAGAAAATACCCAGTCATTGTGGAAGTATATAGAGACGCCCTTCGATTTAGTGCGGGACATGGCATGATAGGCTTGGGCATACTGTCTGTGATAGAATTTACTTTGATTCCAAGGTTCAAGCTTAAAAGTATCATATTAGATATCCTGTATTCAAATTGGCTAACTTTGACTCAGGAAATGCTTGATGCTTAAAACGACACTTAAGATCATACAGTTGCAAGAAAAAGTATGTGAACCCTTTGGAATGATATGGATTTCTGCACAAATTGGTCATAAAATGTGATCTGATCATCATCTAAGTCACAACAATAGACAATCACAGTCTGCTTAACTAATAACACACAAAGAATGAAATGTTGCCATGTTTTTATTGAACACACCATGTAAACATTCACATTGCAGGTGGAAAAAGTATGTGAACCCTTGGATTTAATAACTGGTTGAACCTCCTTTGGCAGCAATAACTTCAACCAAACGTTTCCTGTAGTTGCAGATCAGACGTGCACAACGGTCAGGAGTAATTCTTGACCATTCCTCTGTTTCAGTTCAGCAATATTTTTGGGATGTCTGGTGTGAATCGCTTTCTTGAGGTCATGCCACAGCATCTCAATCGGGTTGAGGTCAGGACTCTGACTGGGCCACTTCAGAAAGTGTATTTTCTTCTGTTTAAGCCATTCTGTTGTTGAATTACTTCTATGCTTTGGGTCATTGTCCTGTTGCAACACCCATCTTCTGTTGAACTTCAGCTGGTAGACAGATGGCCTTAAGTTCTCCTGCAAAATGTCTTGATAAACTTGGGAATTCATTTTTCCTTCGATGATAGCAATCCATCCAGGCCCTGACGCAGCAAAGCAGCCCCAAACCATGATGCCCCCACCACCATACTTCACAGTTGGGATGCGGTTTTGATGTTTGTGTGCTGTGCCTTTTTTTCGCCACACATAGTATTGTGTGTTTCTTCCAAACAACTCAACTTTGGTTTCATCTGTCCACAGAATATTTTGCCAGTACTGCTGTGGAACATCCAAGTGCTCTTGTGCAAACTGTAAACGTGCAGCAATGTTTTGTTTGGACAGCAGTGGCCCCCACCACCATACTTCACAGTTGGGATGCGGTTTTGATGTTGGTGTGCTGTGCCTTTTTTTCGCAACACATAGTGTTGTGTGTTTCTTCCAAACAACTCAACTTTGGTTTCATCTGTCCACAGAACATTTTGCCAGTACTGCTGTGGAACATCCAAGTGCTCTTGTGCAAACTGTAAACGTGCAGCAATGTTTTGTTTGGGCAGCAGTGGCTTCCTCTGTGGTATCCTCCCATGAAATCCATTCTTGTTTAGTGTTTTCCGTATTGTAGATTCGCTAACAGGGATGTTAGCATTTGCCAGTGACTTTTGTAAGTCTTTAGCTGACACTCTAGGATTCTTCTTCACCTCATTGAGCAGTCTGCACTGTGCTCTTGCAGTCATCTTTACAGGACGGCCACTCCTAGCTGTGGTGTATCACCAAATTAATATATATATATTACACAAGGTTCGTCTACATTAAAAGGTATTTATTAAAAGGCAACAACACAATACTATAAATGTATCACAAACACACAGCCCAGACCCACGGAGCAACAACCCTTTTTAAATCTATCTATCTATACAGTAATCCCTTCCCCACAAGCTTGATCTCACCCACGGTTAGGCCTTCACATCTAGTAATGGCTCACTGCTGCAAGTTAACCATCACATCCAAGGAAGAAAAGGAAGCAACAGAAAGATTTCCTGCCTGGCCTTATGTTATATACCCTTAGTTGAGATGATGTGTTTTACATCACATCCTGTCCATGCATCACTTCCTTTAGCAATTGTGGGAGGGAAGTAAAGATTCTTAGCCCTCCTACCTAGACCTGTTTAAGGAGGTCCTGAAAGGAAGATAAATTTCCATGCAAGGAAGACAAGTTACCACACTAGGGAGAGTAGCAGCAGTGCTGAACTTTCTCCATTTATAGACAATTTGTCTTACCGTGGACTGATGAACAGCAAGGTTTTGGAGATACTTTTATAACCCTTTCCAGCTTTATGCAAGTCAACAATTCTTAATCGTAGGTCTTCTGAGAGCTCTTTTGTGCGAGGCATCATTCACATCAGGCAATGCTTCTTGTGAAAAGCAAACCCAGAACTGGTGTGTGTTTTTTATAGGGCAGGGCAGCTGTAACCAACACCTCCAATCTCATCTCATTGATTGGACTCCAGTTGGTTGACATCTCACTCCAATTAGCTCTTGGAGATGTCATTAGTCTAGGGGTTCACATACTTTTTCCACCTGCACTGTGAATGTTTACATGGTGTGTTCAATAAAAACATGGCAACATTTCCTTCTTTGTGTGTTATTAGTTTAAGCAGACTGCGATTGTCTATTGTTGTGACTTAGATGAGGATCAGATCACATTTTATGACCAATTTGTGCAGAAATCCATATCATTCCAAAGGGTTAACATACTTTATCTTGCAACTGTATATGTCTAGTTCCAGGAGCAGATAACCCCCCTCCTGAGCTGTCTCCTCTCAATCAGTCTGTTCTTTCTCTTTCTCAGTACTTATTTGTTATATGTACATGACGTTCATCCCTATGTCTTATCTGTATCTTTCACTCCCTTGCTACTACTGTCCTATGATATTTGCATGTAAGTACTTCATTTTTAATGTATAAAAACACAACAGACAAAATAAAGGTCAGAGGCTTATTTTGATAACCAACACGCGCCTGGTGTCTAATTCACGCTTCTCCAAGTATACTTCCTCTGAATATAACAAAGATCAATGTTTGGATCTATATCATGTTTGACATTAAACCTAGGTGGGTTGCAGACACAGAAGTGCATCTCCTGCAAGCATACAATTGCTGCCTTTGTTTTGGTTATTTCTTGAGCCGTTAGCCTGCGTTTGTGGAGGCTATTGAGGCCTTTGACATTCAGGGATAAGAGTTTTAGGGAGTCAGCTATTGTTCCAGATAAGAGATATGCTGAGTTTCGGCATTATGAAGTGGTCCTGTTGGTAATATGAGCAGCGTGGTAAGAACCCAGGGGGGAAGGAAAACATAAATAGCCTTATAGAAAAACCAAAGCATATACATGGGCCACAGCCGGGCACCAACCGCTCTCCTGCCCCTCATTTAATACAACACCATTTTTGCGCAGGAGCAAGTTTGTATGATTATGAAAACTAAGGGGAAAAGCAGTTTGTTATTACAGGCCTATGTTCATGTTGCTCAAATAGCCCCATACTGCAAAGGATATACATTACGTGCTCTCAAGCTACATAGTTAGGCCTCTGGTGAGAAAGAGTCCCGGAGTCACAGTTTAGGCCTTGTTGGACGATCCCGCCATCTGCCACTCTCCCTGCAGGTGTTTCGGTGATGCTGCAGTTGCCTCCCCTGAAGCTTGTAAAGTGAATAGTCCCCATTCTTTGAGGAGACGCATGCCCACCTCCGGTTCATTAACAGTATGTGTTCTTCCATTTCTCCATATGAGGACCTTCGTCAGATAGCACCAGCGATATTGAATGTTGTTATTTCGCAGCGTCTTCGTTACTGTAAGAAACTCTCTCCGGTGGCTCATTGTCAGCGCCAATAAGTGTGCATATATCTGGATGTTGGAATAAGGCTCGGGTAGCTAAAGAAGTTTGCATGCCGCCGTGAGTAGTGCATCTTTTGTTTTGAAGTAGTGAAAGCGCACAACTCGTGGTGTTTCTTGAGTTAGTCTCTGAGGCTTAGGCAGGCGGTGGGCCCGGTCCAGAAGCCACTCATTCTCTAAGATGTTCAGTAACAAGGTTCTGCATAGTGCCAATATGCCGCCACGCTTTCTGGGATCCCGCGGAAGCGGACATTGTTGCGACTCGAGCGGTCTTCCATGTCCGCCATCTTACATTTAAGTGGTTGATGCTCTTCAGCTAAGTGTTGTACCGTGTCTGCCAGCGAGTCATGTTCAGAGCATAATTCTTCTGTGCGAGCCTCCAGACGGTTTGTCCGCTCACCCAACTCTGATATCTACCGCTTTATTTTGCATGTCGCTCTCTTAAGATTAGATTGCAGAGTGACTCTGAACTCTTGCAGCATAGCATGTAATCTCTTTTTAGTGACTGGGGCGTCGGTGTAATGGCCCACTTCGTGGTCCGAGTCCTGCTGGGCTTCAGAAGTTTGAGAGAGGGCGAGACTGTTGTCGCGATCTTGGGTAGGCCGCATGCGGCTCTATTTTGCGTGGCAGATTGGATCCATAAGTATGGTTTGTTTCGCCGGTGCCATTTCAGAATGGAGGTAATGTGCTGTTTTGCCAATATTTGTGTCGGAGATTAGGCAGTAATTGCAGCTAATAATCAGGCTTTTGGGTCATCCAGGACCGGTGGCTCTCACTCCATGCGTCCGCTCACCTCAGCAGTTAGCCACGCCCCCTCCTCATCTGTCTGTCTGTCTTTAGAGGTAGAAAGCTCTAAAACCAAGCTCTGAAACCAAGTGTAACGACTCCTGAGAGGGCACACCAGCAAAGCTGCACCTGAGGCCTACCCAGGCGGTGAGTGAGGTGGACGGCTGCTGCGTTGCTATCCCGCCCTGCGGTTCCCCCTTGGAACTCCGATGCCACGCTGTAATGGCCTTGTCCCCCCCCTTTGGACCGGTGGGGGTCATCCCGGGCCCAGGGGACTGTCCTCGCGACCCAAAGCGCCCGGGTCTGGGGGAGCCCCATCTACTAAAATGGTGGATGTGGCGGACGAACCCGAAATGGCAGCACAGCCTGAGACCACCAACGCACAGCGGATCAGAGCGCCCGATGCGGCACTGTTGGTAGAAGAGCAGAGGGACCCCTTACCGCAACCAAGCCACTGCCTAACCTACCAACACAGGAGACCCCTGGCTCATGAGGAAACAAGCAGTTGGATCCCGCTACCTGGTCCCTCACCACGCAAAGCCGCGAATCCTGCCGACCAGCGAGACACCCCTACACTCTTGCAGCCCCCCGAGGAAGAAAGGGCAGAAGCGAGAGACCACACACAGGAACTGCACCCACCCCTCTTGTAAAACACCAAGCTGGACTCATTCCTATCAAGTTTAAGGCTATACAAATCGGGGGTTGGGAAAGCCTGGACTATACAGGGACTCTCTCGGGGCCTGGGCCACACATAGTGGGGAGGGCTCCTGTAAATCCTGCCATTTAAGCTGTCACACTTTCTTTATTAACTGCATGTCCCATCCTACAACCATCATCTACTTAACTAACAAAAAAAAAAAAAAAGTGCAAGTAACCCTGAATACCCCAACGTTATAAGCATGAAAATCAGCATGAGGAATGCATTTGGGGTACCTCACGCTTGTTGTTATTTGTCTTTGCACTGCAAAAAAAAAAAAAGTTATTTACTAAATGGTGAATATTCAGTGGCAGGTGAAAAAAACTAATTAGGGCCAAACAGCACAGACTTAAATTAATAATTTAATAATATATATATTTTTTTAAACTGAAAAGGTTCTCCTGGGTTCCCCAATAACACCATTTCCCACATCCAACACATAGTGGGCATAGACAAATAACATGATAAAAAGCTGGTTCCTCACCCTATTTCTACATGCAGCTAGCTGTGGGATAAATAATATTAGACTGTTAGGAAAACCCACTCCATCCTCCATTCCATGCTCTGAAATAGGGGTTTGATTGTTTCAGGCAATCGATGCAAACCTTTATAACAAGGAAGGAGCCATGTGTTGCCTCCAATCAACTCACTGAAATGACGATCCTTCATTAACCAATAGATTGCTATCTAAATTTCCACGTAAGCGGAGAGAGTAGGTAACCTGGCACTGTGGGTAACCTGGCATGTGCTTCAGCATCATGAATATTTGCTGCAATTCCTCACTTTGCAAATTAGAATTATGGAGTCAATCAGCCCCACAGGTACTCACAATGCCATCCTCACACATACAAAGCCAGGTGATTTCTCAGTGACACTGGCACAATAACTGTCCCACAACGATAGTACCTGAAACAAGGGAGCAATGGAAAATAAGGTCCCATTTAATCCTATATTTATGTGGGTTTGGGGTGGGTGTTTCACTTAAAGCTATATGACCAGTAAAATAAAATATTTTCATTTCATTACATACATAACATTGTAAGTTGATGCTCAAGTACTCCAATTCGCAATACAAAAGTGAAAGTATGTAACATGTAAATTTTGTTTGTGGCCTCCTCTGCACATTAAGTGAGAAGGAAAGAGAGTGAGGCTTTTACAAAGGTTACAGGTACTCTCACAGTTCCTGCATGTGGTGTAGGGGGATAGTAGCCACGTTTTTGAGTACCATTTCGACATGCCCATAAATGGCTTTTAACAGCAGCAGGTCAATTTATTGTGGTTTTTTTTGTGAGACAAATCTTTGAATTTGACCCAAATAAACAATGTATGAGGTAATTTGGCTGTTGATACATAACAGAACTGCTACACCTCACACAACAAATTGTATTATTTATTTTTCTCAGCTGGTGTGACATAGCCTGACTTACATAAGGAAATTCAGGCACAAAAGCTGTATGTGCCTTTAGTTATATTATTGTTATTTTATTATTTATAAAGCGCCAGCAAATTCTGTATATGAACACACACACACACACAAACACAGAGTCAGGTATTATTCTACACTTGCCTTCCAAGCAGGTTTTGTAAAAAAAAAAAAAAATCACTTTTAGTAACCACAGTAACAGTAGCAGGTTCCAGGCATGTATCCCCAATGCCAGTCATTTATTTTGTAAGTATGTTTAAAAACAAATCTCTCCTACCAAAATCTTGAACACGTGAGATTAAACAGCTGCTGTTTTCCTTAGCGCTGTCAGAAGTGCCTCACAGGATACAGACTGAGAACTCAGGATAAATGGTTACAAGCCTTCTCAGTGGGATACTTAAATAGTACAAGACCCACTGAAAACCACCAATCAGCTTTTCCCATCATTCTGGATAAATATCACAAACCTTACTGAGAACAAATGAACGTGTCTGGTTTATACCGTACGGCACAAGATCTATCAGTCTTCGCACAGCCCCAAATGGGTACGTATTTGGACTTCATTCAATGTGGAGGGTTTATTGACCCTGCAGGCACTCAGTTTACTGAATGACCACGTGACATCTTGACTATTCTCTATATCTCAGTGACACACTGCACACAGGTTTCACTCTTGGGTCAATATATGTGACAGGACATCCCCACAGCGGGAACTCACTTTAACAGATGCCAAATGATCTGCTCTAGTGGGTCCAATATTAAGTATTGCAATAGGAATGTGTTTCTCTTTCGCCTTCAGAGCAAATCTGTATCCAGAGTAAACCTGCACAAACAAACAAAAACAAAACATATTTTAGAGAAAATGTCACACACTTTGTATTCACAGACTGAGAGATATACCCATACTGGCAGAGTAGGCAACAAACCATATAATATTCTACACACACTGGGGGTTGATCCTCAAAACATGTTCAAGTCTGGCAGGTATATGCATATTATGTACAGTGTGTGAATACATGAATGAAAGGATCGGGGATGGAGCCTGGCTCCTATGAATCACTGGGGTGGTAACTCCGGTTAATAAGCGGCTATATTCTTTGAAGAGGTCTATTACAGTCAGGGGCTCGCGGGAGATCACACCAATACTTGAATCGTGTTTCTAACCCACTGGGAACCCAAGACACTGGGGACGAAGTTGAGGCGAGGCAGCCAACCTTCTCGCTTCCAGACTCTCTGTGCAATTCTAAAGTGTGCCAACCCCTACCCCACCCCCCCTCTTTGGACCAGTGGGGGATATCACGGTCCCCACTGGACACACAGAGGATATCTACTCTGTCCTGTGAGTACTTTCTCTGACACAGGAAATGGAGCGGACTTAAACTCCTCTTTGGTCAAAGAAAGTCAAGCTTAGGAAAAATACATGAAACAAAGTAGACCCTTCTTTGTCGTGTGTTTTAAAGAAAACTAGATCAGAAAGGAAGAAAAGAAGGACAGATTCTGAGAGAGGAAGAGAAGAGGAAATAATATGAGAAAGGTAAGTTCATTGAGACAGTGCACTTTAACTTCTAAATGGCAGCAAATTGAACTGTGAGACTGCAGGAGCATGATCTACACACAAACACTGCACCATTAAGCTAAAGTTGTTTTGGTGACTATAGTGTTCCTTTAACCCCTTACGGACCAAATTTCTGGAATAAAAGGGAATAATGACATGTCACACATGTCATGTGTCCTTAAGGGGTTAAGGTTAGCTGGAGCAGGGTTCAATTCCTGCAAAATGGATAAAGAGTGTAACAAAAGGGAGAGAATGGAGCTATAGTCAAACTGGAGGGCAGACCTTGCAATGCTGTATTAAAAAGGCCCTATTTCACTAAACGGTGCGCCTAAGTAAGCAATCAACCCACCCATGGCTAAATGTACACAGAAATCCCTACAACTACCTCCGCACACCACACAATATGGAGCTTTGTGCCTACAATGCCAGAGAGGTAGTTCCCATAGTGGAGCAGAAAGAAAACAAAAAAACAAACAGTGCTAAGTGTTACCCATATGTAAAATTAACAAAGAAAAACATCCTGACGCACGTTTTTAGGTTTGATGACAGACCTTAATCAGGGTAAACTTACTAAACCATTGGTCATAGACTGTTAAGTACTATAGTGTCATGCGATAACACTTCCGGGTTCGGCACTCCGCTGTGCGGAGCTGGACCCCGCCCCCCTCTGACGCGGCTCTGACGGTATTTAGGGAGACCGCGCCAGAGAGAGGGTGCTTGGTGATTGTGTGTGAGCTAATGTGTGAGCTGCCTCCGCGAGACCGCGGGCTCCACAGGCTCAGCTACTGGGAACTACTTCCGCCAGACTTAACTCTCCACAGGGTCTGGCAATGTGGGTCCGACTTCCTGGAAGACGCCGGCTCTTCAAGCTCTGATGTTGTCTTAGCCATCGGGCTAAGACAAGTATGCTTCATGTTATAGAGGAATGCTGGAGAACAGAAACTCACTTTACAAGTGGACTTTATCCCTTTATTATTGGAGGACAACTAACCTTAAGTATAACTCTCATCTAATTATCTACAAGTCTTGCTTACTGAAATCTTCACTACTACAAGCTACTAATTATTTGGAGGACAACTCTCATCATGCTTATTCACTATGCTCATTCACTATGAACTGTTTCTTGCTTTGCAATTACACTCAGTGCTTCAAGTTACTAATTGTATGGAGGACAACTACCATGATGCCTATTAGCTATGAACTGTTCTTGCTTTGCAACTATTCTCAGCTACTTGCTTAATGTTACTATTGAAGATTATTCTCATTAACCAAAGAGTGTTACTTAATGCATCTCTGAGGAAATACTTATTAATGAACTTTGTGTTGTCGATTACTTGCACGTCTTCTTATTGGATTATTGCCTAAATGCAATTCATTTAAGTTAACACTTATTTATTCCCTCTTTTTCTTAAAGCTACAGTATTGATACTTTAAAGTTTCTCCGTATCTTCACTCATGTAATTAGGGAGGTTTACAAGCTGCAGTTGAGTTCCAAGCCAAATCACCCATGTAGCGTCACATATAGTAACATAAAAAGGAATGGAAATTAAAGTAAATTATAGAAAAATATTGTTCAAAACACTTCTTTTTGCACAATACAGGTTAAATTCATAAATACCCTCTCTGTCACTCACCTGCAGCGAGGAGCCAATTATAAACATGGCGTCAGATTGGCTTAAGTAGTCATACAGGGAAAATACCAACTCCTGGCTCACGGTGTCCCCAAAGAATGTTACTTGAGGCTTCAGAACCCCACCACAACTTTCACAGGCTGGGACATTAAAGTTTGCCACCTGCTCGTCCGTCAGAAAGACATCCCCATCTGGGGCTACTCCGTGTGACTCTTCATTCCAGGATGGATTGAGAACCATAAACCTTTCCTGGAGTTCAGACCTTTTAACCACGGTCTTGCAGGAAAGACATGTTACCCTAAAGAGAAGACAGGAAAGGAAAAATGAGGAGGATAGGGAGAACAGATGTTACAAAAAAAACAAAACAACATAAAATGGGGTGGGTAAACGTTTCATATGTATATTAAATATATCATGTCACAGGAAGGTAGACATTTATAGAAAAGTAATGCCATCATACTCCAACTGATGGAGGCAAGTTCACAGAGTCAGTGTGATTTTGTTGTTTTAGGTGTCATTGTGTAAAACAGAAGGGTGAGAAAGGCAGTTGGACAGAGGGTAGGGCTTATGGTGAAAAAAAACCCAAAACAAATCTAAAGACAGGTTCTGCCAAGGTGGTGGTGTACAGGAGAACAAACAGATATTGCTTTCTCAGTTTATCTACCGATGAGTGCAACCATGTAGCTCAGAGAGGCGCTGCTGTCCTGCTTTGGTATGGAGGGCATCCACGTTTTGTGTCACCAGCCAGTGTAACTTCCCAGCTCTCTCCCAATTACTTAGTGCTATATGTGCCTCGTTTGGCTGATGGGAAGAAAACTGTGGCCATCCAACAAAGTTCCGGGCCCAGTACCGCCTCCGCGCAGCCTCGCTTCGGACAAATTCTGAATGTTCTATGGGCCTTCTTTCTGTCCTCGAGTAGAGTCCCACACCTTCAGAGCGATAGTCCGGAATTCCTGACTCAGTGGAGATTCCAGCTCCAGTCATGACAAAAAGTCTCTGAGAACAGGATACAAAGTCCTGAAGCAGCTCCACCTGATGGCGATCGACAGGAGCACAGGCAGGGACATACTCTGACAATGCAAGGTGGGAGAAACACCTGCACTGTAAAATGTTCTGCTGCCAGAAAGTCTGCACACCCTGTCTAATGAAAGGCAACATACCACAAGCCCTCTGTGCTAGAGATCAGTCAACAAACATCTGCAAGAGAAGCACACGAGATATCAGATCAGTACAAGTTCGAAGGACGGTTAATACATATGTCCTATGGCAGGGGTTCCCAAAAGGTGGATCCCCAGATGTTGTAGAGCTACAGCTCCCATGATGCTTTCTAAAGTTCGAAATGCATCACGGAAGTTGTAGTTTTACAACATCTGGGAATTAATTTTTTGGGCACCCCTGTCCTAGGGCGTCTGGGCATGTCAAATGCAAAACACCTGCAAAAGTTAAAAAATATGTACGCAATTATAAATTAGAGCTGTGTTTTTTCATACCAGTCCTGGAAGTGCACCGTGAATGCAGAATTTCCCAATTCTTTTCCAAAGTGGATACCAAGAAACCTGGGTCATTCAGAACTGGCTTGAAAATCTCTGCTCTAGTATATGAAACATGGGATGCAGTATAGTTCACACATAGGTTAAGAACTGTAGGTAAATGCAGATCCAATCATTTGTAGTGTGAAATGCCCACAGGAAGTACCGATGTCCCCAGGTGGACCATAATAAGCTCCATGGTCATGGTTATAGGAAGGGATCAGTGATAAGGATATCTGAGCTGGGATTATATTACAATGGCTACAAGAGGACTTAAAAGATGTCTGAGCAATATCGGAACCTTGTGCTTAGCAGGTGTCAGCCATAAAACAAGAAGAAGAAAACTAAACTAGAAGCAAAGTAGATCATTGTAATAGAGAAGCATGCCTGCCACCTGTTCTTTAAACTCATCTGTCAGATACAACATATATATTTATATATCAAGCGTGTGTACCATTTTTCTTACATTTAACATGGATTTTATAGCAGGTAAGGTCGCAATCCTCCTTCTTATTGCAATATACCTATATAGTACGTGAGGGATGAGAAGTAAGAATTGTAGCTTATGATTTGTAAATGTATAACAAATCCTCCAAACAGGAAAACAATGATGTCATCGTCACTGCATCCAGAAGGAATGGATTTCATTCTGTGCGGGGATGTTGGCCGCAGTGATCATGCTTATTAGGGCTCCCTCAATTCTACTCCTTGTAAGGAAACTGACAGGACCATAGCAGCTGCAGTACCTGGCATGTAACTATACACAATGTTAAAAGCTAGGACAGCTCACTGGAAGCTACAAAGCATTATATTATTAGTCAAACAAAGCACAATGGTGCTAACTGGGGGGGGGGGGGACAGGGACAGATGTTGGCTAACGGTGCTGGTTGTGCAAGCTATGGATGGACAGTAAAGCCCTAGATGGCAATATTTGACAATGCATTATGAAAGGCTGGTTAATTGGCCTTAGCAGAAGGTTTGGAAGTGATATTTATAAACAGTGTCAGGCCTATTCGCTAAATTCAATATCGTCAGTGATTCAAAGTGAATTTCAAATATAAGGACATTTATCCACTGTGACATTCCCAACAAATCTAATGTTAGTGGATAAAGCTGTGTGTGTTTGATTGCATTTTTTATTTTGCAATATATGCAATTCGAAGTTTGTTTTAGCAAGGCCTTTTTTAACCTCTAATCTCTCCTTTCTGTAACTGTAAAGCGCTGGGGAATTATGCCAATAATAATATTAATAATTAATTGTCAATACATTACATAATCAATGTAAAATTGCATTATATAAAAAAAAAAATCGAAATAAAACAACCTTTAAATACGTTCTCTCGCTGATTACTAAGGTTCTCTCCTGGGGCTCCTGGACTCCGATATTATCATTTGTAGATTAGAATGCATGTGCAAATATGGTCACAATCCACCCGTGCACACACATTCAACAGGGTTACTAAAGGGACATTTCTAAGTGAATTCCAATTTAAGGCCACATTAGTGGAATTGGATACATTACTAGGTCAGCCATGCTACATGTTCAGCCTAAAATGTAAACTTCACTTTGAATTCTCACTCAGTAAATAACCCTGCTAGTCTGTCATGTTCACAACCAAATGTAAACTACTGGTAGCTTTTTGTGCAAGGTAATAGAAGATGGGCACAAACATGTATTTTGTGAATTGAATGGAATTCTGGTAGTTCCTCCATTGCCGGTGTAGCTCTCAGTGGAATGCTAACTGCTGAACCAGGTCACCTACTCAAATACTCAACTGTTAATATCCCATCATTTAAGCAGTGGGATGAAGTTAATGATGATGGAGTTGGTGGGGTCCTATAATTGGTCCTCCCCCACCTCGCATGACGGCCCAGCAGGTACACTTTAAATAGCTAATAGTCCAGTAGCTAATACCCTGACCCCATGGATTACAGGATGGAGTATTATCTGTGATGGTGAATGACGTACCCCATGTCCTCTGCCTACCCTCTGCCCACTTACAGAGAATAAGGGTTAAATAGTACAACTGGACAGCTATGTTATGGCTTGCTAAATGTGGCAGACCCTGGTCAGACTGTAATGAAATAGTTAAAGGGACATTACAGTCACCAAAACAACTTTAGCTTAATGAAGCCGTTTTGGTGTATAGATCATGCCACTTTAGTTTCACTGCTCAATTCTCTGCTATTTAGGAGTGAAATCACTTTTGTTACTGTTTAGGCAGCCCTAGCCACACCTCCCCTGACTGTGACTGACACAGCCTGCATGAAAAAAAAATGGCTTCTTTTACAATCAGATGTAACTTAAGTTTTTGCAAGGCAAGTTCTCTGGGTAATATGATTCCAAAATTACTCCATCCATGTTTCTTGTGTGACTTACTGTGACCGATATTTTATTAATTAAAAAAATTAAAAATTAGTTACAGGAAAACAAAGCCATTTTCTTGGCACTACAGGTTTCACCCCCTCCTGTGGGGCTGAAGGGGTCAGGCTCCGCCAACGTCCGCTGTCGGGGGAGACCTAATGCCTAATAATTAGGCATTAATAATAATTAATAATAATATTATTATTATAATAATTAATAATTACCTAATAATTAGATCTCTTCATAGAAAGCCTGAGGGTAATGATTCTATTCACCAGAACAAATTCAATAAGCTGTAGTTGTTCTGGTGACTACAGTGTCCATTTAAGGTAAAGTTGATTTGGTGACTATAGTGTCCCTTTAAGGTAAAGTTGATTTGGTGGCTATAGTGTCCTTTTAAGTCACTTAGGACCAACAATACCCAGACAAGTGATTGGTGAGGGCAGTGTTTTGTTTTTTGAAAAGGTGGCAAAGCAGCACATTGGCAGAAAGAGTGTGAATGTCAGATAATGTTCGATGACTTAGCAGAGAAGGAAATCCACAGACAGAAAGGAAGGTGTGTGAATGAAACAGGAGAACCTATAGCTGTACATCATCTTTCCAAGGGGTGAAGAATGTGCACAGCAGACTGGGTGTAATTACAACTTGCATACTACAGAGGGCGCTCTGGCTCTGACGGGTAAAAAGGGGGAATTTGTGACCGTTAATGGACGTATTGCAGATTAACAGCTATGCTGTGTTTGATGCTCGGTGAGTTATTAGTCTGGCTGAGAATGATAGGAAGGGGGGGGGGGGGCTATGTTACAGTGTATCACGGTGGAGGTTGTTATGGTTACAGTGAGAGATCTCGGGGTGTTCCAGCATTAGAACGCTTACCAGAACGTGGAAGTACAAACAGCCGCAGCCAGAACTCACTCGGGACAACTAGCCCCGCCCACCGCATCGCAACGTCATCGCCTACATCTGCATAATATACCCATCATACATTGCTCTGGTTAGTCCGCTCGCTGGGTGTTATATAAACTAAAATAATGCAAAAACGCGAGTATAACCGCTTTAATGAAATATCCAGATAAATAGCTGAAGTATCCGAGTGATTGGTAATTTATAGTAGTAGATCGCTTTAAGCTTTCCCGGGGGGCGCGTTGGTTGGGTTCTCCGTTCGCCCTATGTTAGGTAGCTTTGCGCAGTGGCAGTATCGTAGCCAATGAGGTTTATCCGAGGCGCGATTATTGCTAATTGAAAACTTTTCCCAATACCCCGCCGTGACGGCTTGAAATATAGCCGGCACCGGCAATTTTTGACAGTCTCTACGGAGACTGAAAATAACGTTTAAGAATAGAATCAAACAATTACTGTAGCTGAAGAGAGGCGGTAAATCTCCTACGCTCTTTTCTTATTGGACGGGGGAATTCTGGTGTGCCCATATAATCCAGATTTTTTAATGTAGAAGTCCAGGTATCTCTTGATTTCTCATGGTTACACCAGCCGTGCTGTGATTTGCTTCTTGATTTCGTTCACTGATCGGTTGTGTGTATTTATGTAACACTTTAAAATAGAACGTTTAAAAAGAGAGAGCAGCTCGTGAAAGCGTGGAGTTGTGCTAAATTTATTAGAACCAATATAATAATCTAACTTGGTCTTCTATAAAATCAGGCAATAACTGCAGTTTCCTTCCCTTTTAATGATGAGAGGAGGGGTGGGGGGATCTTGGTATGGGTGTTTGCAGTGCTGCTGTATATCAGCTGCTTCTGGGGAAAGGAGGCTATTGCTATTCATTACAGGGTGAATGGGATGCAGTGCAGAATATAAAGGAATACTATAGAGTTAGAATACTAATGTGTATTCCTTATGCTGTACTGCTCAACTGGCTGTTTAGGTGACCGGCCCTCACCTGCAAGGATATAAAAATAAAATTTAAAAAAAAGGTCTTTTACTTAAAATTTCTCCCTACCAACCCTGCTGGAACCGAGCTGGTCTAAGATCACCAAATTTGATTATCTCAGCCAATCCAATGCTTGAAAGTCCAATGCAGGAAAATAGAAAATTATTTAAACGGAATCAACTCCAGTGGCTCTGGGTGGAAGGCACTTCACCAAGCACGTCAAACTCAAAGGCTAGCATAGGCCAAATAAACAAGGTTTAAGTTTATGTGGGCCGCAAAAAAACCCCAAAACCTTAAATTTTCATAGAAATGTATTATGATAAAAAAAAAACAGCCCCCCTATACGAAATCCCAGCCCCTGTTAAAAAAATAAATAAAATAATATTAGCCAACAAGCAGACTCCACTCACATTGCCACTGCCAGTATGTGACTCCGGAGTCCAGACTCTGCTTTAACCCCAATGGTTAAATCCACACCCTGTGTCAAAGCTACACCTTGAAACCCTGTGAAGGTGGAGCACGTCGACGTTACGTCTGAATGTGATGTGGTGTTGTGTGCCTCCGTGCACCTCCAGGTCCCCCACTGTCCAGCCGCGGCCATCACAACACTTCTTAACTTTGGGAGTTGGTATGGGGCCTCTCCTTGGGGTTTCCCTTCCTGCTCCTCACTGCTACCTCTCGCGCACAGTTTAGTGATGCATGCTGCCGGAATGACGTCATAATTAAGCAAACAGCATCACTACAGAGGGGGCGCGCGATCAGTGAGGAGCAGGAAGACTGAGCTCCCTCCCTACCGCCAGCGACCTCTCCTCCCAGCTGGGTAAATTTTAGCAGAGTAGGCACTACTCTGCCTTAACATGTCAAGCTCGCTTGCTCGCAAAGATATTCATTGTGGGCCGCATGTGTCCTGTGGGCCACGAGTTTGACATGCTTGCACTAGAGGCATTAAACCCTGCAACACAATAATTGCTCTACAAAATGGCAATCTTTTTAGTTGCCGGGGGAAGGGAATAGGGACTATGGTATTCCTTTAACTATGGAGAAGCTGGCAGAATATTAAAGGAACACAATAGTATAAGGATTTGTATTCTGAATGCTAGAATGTTCTCCTCTTTATTTAGATTCAGGACTGCTCCTAAACCTAAATAAAAATTGGGAAAAGAAGGGTATTGCCTTTTCTTTTTTTTTTTTTTTTTACCACTGAGGTCCAGTCCCTGTAGCCAAACGTTCTGCATCCCGCCACAAGGAAGGCTAGCTGGTAAAACGGAGATTGATTGGTTCTCAGGACAGAAGCACCTCTAGTGGCTGTCAAGCCATATTTAACCCTGCACTGGAAGCATTGTCATATCTATTAAACAGCAATTATTTACATTGTAGGTTTTAAACAAAAAGACAACTCAACTTCATTGAGATAAAGTGGTCTGTTTGTGTTAGTGATCTTTTAAAAACCACTCCTTTTATTTTTAACAGTTTACATATACCTTCAATAAAAACATGCATGCATTTATTTCTTTTTTTTCAGGGTATATCGAAAAACCTGCTTGCAAAAACTGCAGATCCCTTGTCTGCAGCCAAACCCGTTTTCCTGGCACTATAGGATTATTAGGTCCCCCCTTTCTCGGGGCCCCCCTCCTGTGGGGTTGAAGGGGTTAACCATTTTCCTGAATCCAGCGCCGATATCCCTCAGCGGCAGGTCAGTCTACGGCTGCACGCGCACATTAGACCTCCCCACAGGAAAGCATTATTCAATGCTTTCCTACGGGAAAAACTGACGCTGCAGGTCCGTGAGGATGTCCAGCGTCAGATAACCGACCTTTGGTCGGTTTGGATTTTGGAAGCCCTCTAGTGGCTGTCTGTTAGACAGCCACGGAGGGCAGACGTAGAGCTGCCATGTAAACAACAGGGACACAGCACCCAGACTACTTCAATGAGCTGAAGTGGTCTGGGTGCCTACAGTGTCCCTTTAAGCATGTGTTTGTCTTCCGCTCACCTAACATTCAGTTGGATGCAGGTTCAGATTGGTCAATTGGAGATTCTTCCGAAGAACAAGAGAAAAATGGCCTCTGTGCTACAAAATATATACATGATATAATATTGTGTTTATATTTTGCAGTACACTGATAGGAGCATTTTCCTGGCATTTCATTTACAATTTTCTCAATTAAGAAAAAAAGATATATTGAATCAATCATAGATCAATATAGATTTATTTATATTTTACTGCTCTTCATGCAGTACACTGATCTTTAATAGAGCAGACCCTTGTGATCGTGCTCTGTGGAGCAAATGGAAGAGGAAGAAAAGACAGCCTGGAACTGCCCCAAGGTCCAGATTTGCCATAAGGAGAAAGAAAACATGTCCTTGGTTTTTCCATGTGTGCTGCAGAATCGTATCCCATAGCTGAGGAGCATATGACGTTCATAACTAGCTGCTCTTCCTGTCTGTATTTAGTGTATGGGGCTCAACAGCGTGCAATACATATGGGTTGCATGTGTGCTGGCCAAGCTCTCTCTCAAGGCTGCTGGGGGTCTTTGCAAATTGTGTAACAACACATGATAGCGACAGATCTGCTTTAATTATGTTTTTTTTTTTTAAATGATATATATTGATTTTTGGTATCTGGCTTCCTGAGCAGCCTTGCTGGACCAAACTCTACTGTAATCTGACCAACTGCTGCTCAACCGAACTTGCCTGCTGCTGCAGTTTCAAACCGCACAATCACAGCAGGAGCCAAGTTAGGTTGAGCAGCAGTTGGACAGATAACAGTAGAGGATTTTTATATGGCTCAGATAAAAAGTGATTCTGCTTTTTCAAATCAATATACATCATTTAAAAAAAACGCCATCAAGTTTCATTAAATGCAATAAGCTTTTAAAAAATAAGAAGGGAAAATTTGATGACAGTGGCCTTTTGGAAAAAAAAGTTGTACATTTAAATGCAGTCTCATCCACATTGTCAGTATAAATTTATCATTCAACGTGACTTCACTCACCTTACCTAAAGTGCATAGTTAGTCACCTTGAAAGCATATCTCTTACGAACATCCAATGATAATTATGTAGCCCATGTACCAGCGTAGCTAAGGGGAGTGGGCCTTGACATTGCTAGTAGACCAGCATATAGTGACGTAGGTGTGTGGGATCGGTTAAAAAAATAGCATTGTGGGTGGAGTATACAGGTCATATATAAAGGGGACATTTTAGGTTAATGGGGCATTTTAATTAAGCTGCACTTACCTGTTGTTGTGACAGGCTTTTGTGTAGTGTTTTTCCTTTTGTCTCCTTTGCAGATTTTCTCAGCTCAGGATGGCTTGCAGGAGAGAGGCGTCAAGTGGCTGCTGGGCTGTTTAGGTGATGCTTTGCCATCAGGATCTGCCACGTCCTCAGCGCGGAGAACCAGGCCCCCTCAGAGATTGAGCCCCAGCACAGTTCTGGGTACGAGGCAACAGTGGAGCCCGTCTGGAGACCCTGGCAGTGTCAATGAGGATGTCGGCGGCAAAACCGGGAGTGAAGGAGTTCGTGGGAGGCGTTGGCGTGCGGCCGCACGTTCGCGTCATGGCAACAGGAGGAACAGGACCAAGGGGATTCCCTTGTGACCACATGTTTGGGCTGCAAACTAGGAGGTATGGAAACTACCAAACATTCGGCCGTGAACCTACAGGTACAAAAACAAACTACCGAACGTTCGATTTGTGAATGCAGCCTTTCGCATGCAGCTGGGCGTTCGGGAGGTGAATTTCTTGTTTCAGATGCGGCTGGGCGTTCGGCAGAAAGGCTAGAGAACTATTCACACAGTGAACAGCAGGAATGATATAGGACGAACGGCAGACTTTGCAGCAGGATCTGATATGCTGGAAGTGCTGCTTGGAGTGGAAGAGCGGAGACATCAGCTGTTCATCAACACTGTTTCCCCCACTGTTGCTAGCCCAAGGGTATCCCCGGTACAGGTTTGGTGGCAGCACGAGGGTGGCAGACGGTAGGCATACGGCCAGACAAACGACAGCTGGGTCCCCTCTTTCATCTGACCTCCCAGGATAACGTAAGGGCGACATGGGGTGAGTCGGGAGGCTAGCACCAGGGGGAGTACTCATATAGGGATGACGCAGAGGGACAGCTCAGGGGGTTTTCCTCACGGGTGGGCATCCCACGCTGCACTCAGGATTGTGATGTCAGGTTCTATAGGGACGCTGATAGGTATCGGTCTAGGAGCAGTCATCGTAAGGTGATGGACAGCGACGGCAGGGGGTCCCTTTCAGGATATGTACGGGGGAGGATTTCGAATTCCCCTGTTAGGATTGAGGACCGGAGGCATAGTGGGTCTAGATCTAGCAGTGGTGCAGGGGTTTCTTTGCACACCCCCGGCCCTAGGGGTCAGGAGGCCAGTGGGGGATTAAGTCACGGTTCCAACTCGGGAGTAAGGCAGGTCAGGGATACTACAGCCAGACTACCCAGGATGTCTTCTCCTTACAGGTCGCCAAGACGGTCACCCATGGATCGGGTGAGATCACGCGCTGTACGGTCGCCAACACTGTCGTCCACGGATTGGGTGAGACTGAATTCGCCAAGATGGTCGCCCACGGATCGGGTGAGACCATACACTTGGAAGTAGTCTAAACGGTTGCCCTCGGATAGGGTGAGACCTGCTGATGGGGAAGTACGGCTCGAAGCACTGGAGCACTTGGGTCAGGACTACGGATCTTGCTTGATGCCCCCAGGGCCTTCAATGGCAAGGGGTTCGGAGGGTGAGTCACTTTCCGTGCATCATTCGAGGGATCTGTTAGACAGGTTAAAAAAAGGTCTTAGATTCTTGGAGTGCGGGTAGGTGAAAGGATGTGAATTTTAGTAAGGTCTGGGTGCCAAGGGGGAAAGGTTTAGGGTCCAGCACAGTTGGGGTTCCTGTTGTAGGAGGGAGCATAGAGGGGGAGACAGTGACAACACTGACCGTTTTGGAAGCAGTTGATTTAGGGAGTGAGCAGGCGGATTTTTCTCGGGTGTGTTCCGGATGCGGCACGTCAGAACATGCACTTTCCTTTGCGGGACCTCTGGGCTGTCAACTTAAGCCCAAATTGAAGGAACGTATTTGGAAGGTGGAGTTTGTGGAGATCTATTCCCGTCTCCCTCTAGAGTATTTTGATCTTAAAGAGGGGGCTAAAAAGGATAACAAAAAAAAGGAGGATCTTAAAGGAGGAGGAAAAGAAGAGTTGTTACCGTAAGATTCCTAAGACGTTTGGAAATTGGTATTTGGAAATCTGTATTCTAGCTAGCGTAATGGGCGAGAAGTTCCCGGATCGTTGCTCTCAGTTAGTTTGCTACCTCAACGGTATTTGGGAGGCATACCACATGTACGGGGGCCGCAGGGGATTCATCGGAAGGTGCGGTCTCATCCGCTGCTGCTGGGTTTAACGCTGATGAGGGTCTCGATGTTACCATGGCTAAACAGCTATGATAACCAGGTCGATGCAGCTTTACTGAAGGATGGTTTTAATAGTGGTTTTGTTATCCCATTCCATGACAGGGTAGTGGATCATCGTCTGTATAATTTAAAAATGGATATTGTAGCCCCACGTCCGCTCACGGTTTTGACGGCATTGACGTGAGTGTAATGTCACGCAAAAGACGCACCTGCATGTCTTGGGGTCCAAAGCCGGTTACGGCCAATCGAATCTGCAAGAGGGTTATTTAAACTCATTTCTCCTTTTACTCATTGCCCTGTTGTGGGTTCCCTTAGCTGGTTATCCAAGAGAGTGTTCCTGATCGTTATATTTCTGGTATATGACTTTGGTTTAGTTGGACTTCCCTGATTTCTGGTATCCTTGACTTTTGGCTTTCCCTCATCGTTGTGTCTCGTTCTTTATCCCTGACCTCGGCAAGTATCCTGACTATACTTGGATATGTTAAGTCTGGCAATTCTAAGGTCCGGTTATACATTATCCTTAGTCCTAGGTGTGATATTATTCTGCGTTCTGGATCACTTAGTAATCCTGACAGCGGACTGATAAGGGAGTCTTTGGCGCCTTCTAATTGGGCAGCGTAAGGTGTGTCAGGAATGGGATGAAATGTTGAACTATGCTGGGAGGTCAGCTTTAGGCGGATGCACTTTTGGACATGTTATTATGGTTTCTATGCCGTTTGTTTGCTTTGGATGCATCTCCTGCGGTGGTTGGGCACAAATTGTCAGCTTTAGGCTTTTTATTTAAGCTTAATGGGTGGGAGGATGTTAAGAAGCATTTTATTGTCTGTCAAGCTCTCAAAGGCTTTAGGAAGGGGAGGGTGTCGGTTGACTCTAGAAGGCCAGTGTCACTCGACATTCGACTGGTGGGTCAGGTGTTACCGAAGTGTGCTTCTCCCGGTATTAAGTCTTATTGTTCTCTGTGGTTTTAAGTTGGGCCTTTTTTGGGGCGTTTCGGGTTAGCGAGTTGGTCAGTGCCAGTCGTTTTGGCGGTGGAGGTCTACTATCTTTAGATGTCGAGTACTGTTTTTTTTGTGCAGAGGCATTTCTATGGGTTCGTGCGGAGACTGGGGGTTTCTTTTTCCTGTATGCAGATGGTTCCGTCCTATCGAAATATCCGTTCCTCGGGGTCTTCAGGTTGGCCTTGGCACATTTAGGCTTGGATCCCGTTCAATTTGGGACTCATTCCTTTAGGATTGGCGCTGCGACAGAGGCTGCTCGATTGAGTCTTGGGGATGAGTTGGTTAAAAGAATTGGTAGGTGGGAATCTGTGAGGTTCAGATAAATTGGTTTAGATTGGGTTGTGGGTGGTGGCTGTGGTGTTAACCGGTTCCTGTGGGGTTTTTCTATGTCTTTCTTTTCTAGGTTGGAGTGCCTGGTTGGTCGGACATTCCAACATTTACTGGGCGCATCAGAGAGCTGCAGTACTCCATCACTGTTTACAGCTGGGCTTTCCTCACTCTCTGGTTCGACTCTTTGATTATCAGGGTTGGGGTTTGAGTGCAATTTGTTTGAAAATTTTTGGTAAGATTAGTTTGGGGCAGGTGCCAGATATAGTAGTGCTTCTCGTGGGGGGAAATGATGTGGGGCTGGTGCCCCAGAGGGATTTGATTCTAGCTATGAAGAGGGACGTGGACAGATTGAGAGAGTTAGTGCCGGGGTTGTGGTCATTTGGTCGGATATGGTTCATCGTTGTCACTGGCGCCACAAGCAGAATCCTTCTCCGGTGGCTAAGATTAGGATTAAAGTTAACCAGGTGATGGCTGCGTATGTCAGGCGGTTCGGGGGGGGGTGGTGATTAGGCATATGGATTTGGATGCTTCCAGGATATTCCAGGCATGATGGAGTTCACCTCTCTCAAGTTGGATTAGATTTTTTTACTGTTGGATTGATATGGGGTTATATGTTTAGTTCAGGAAAAATATGTAGGCCTTTGGACTGGTTTGGTAGGTTCGGGTTCGTTGATAGCTCGGTACCTGTGTGTGTAGGGGTATCTCGGTATACTCCTGCAATTGTGTAACTGTGAAAATGAATGCCCTTGGTGGCAATGGTTGTGTTCAACGTTAATTATATGGGGTTATAATGTTGTTGGGATTTATTGTTTATGTAAGAGTGGGTCATTGTCGCAGGGTTTAATTGTATAAAGGCAGGATGCTGGATTTACATGTCAATGTTGGCATGGTGTTGACAATGACCTTAATATGTACTTGTTAAAACTTATTATCAATAAAAGCTGTGATAATTTTTTTTTTTTTCCAATGTGTTTTATTTAAGTGTGTTTTTCAGCATTCAAATAACACAGGATACAAATCAAATGAGGGGTACAGAAGAGAAAAGGAGAAGGGGAGGCAGCTGCATAGATCATCACATACAGTACAATGTCATTAAACAAACCTTGATATTAGGAAAGCTGTGATAATTTTTATTACCAAAAATATTGTGTCAGTGTTTTTATGGGGATTGGTGTTGGGTTTAAGCATATGCCGCAGAAGCAACTATGCACATGTCATGAACCAACTTATGAAATTCTTTATGTGAATTCCAATACAGCAGGTGAGAAAATAATAACAATAATAATAGAAATCATTATTTCACATTTAGCAATCCTGCAATCTTGTATGGAAGTCCAGCACAACATACTCAAAAATATATAAAAACCCATGTTCTTCTATGTGTACTCTCCAACATAAATTCATAGATGTTTGTGACTTTACTCATTCATTATTCAGTCTTCTATACCCCAAACCTTGGCTTCTCCCCTAAACATTACTTTTTTCTCTGCATTTTAGACTTGTTGAAATATTGTTGCAATATTTTATGTTTCTATGTCTGTACATATATACTGCTCAATAAAATAAAAAATTACAAATAAAAACAATAAATGGGAAAAATGCATTGGCTGGTGTCTAAATGCTGAGGCAAGTGATTCAATGAAAAGCAAAATGTAGTGAAAGGTTATTTACTGAAGTGTGAATTCAAAAGTGAATTTCTAATTTTAGGTGAAAATAGCCAAAGTGGAAGACTACCTGATTTTTTTCCTATAATCATCCAATTCTGCTATTTTGGCCCTAAATTTGAAATTTACTTTGAATTCTCACTTTAGTAAATAACCTTGTTAGTCCCAAGTACCTGATTTGGGAAAAAAAAGTAACTTGGCTATATAACTATAGTGGCAGCTTGGCAAATGTAGTCAACATTTTCAGTTCCATTTTATATTCACTAAAATGTTGTGCTTGGTGAGCAGACCCCAATGGTGATCTGTCAGTCTGGTGTCATTCAATTCCAGGTTCTGTTTTAGAACATCTTCTGGGTATGGTCTGTTGGTGTTCTCCTGCAGTAAGAACATCCTATCATAGCCCTCAAGCCCCTGTCTGGCTGAGAATAATGGGGTTTGTAGACCAACAACACAGGGCAGCATTGCTAACGAAGCATTACTGCCAACTGTTTTCTATATCTTTTCCACAATTACTAAATCACATTACTTCCATTAGTCCATTCGAAATTCCTAATTTTGCTAATTAACTCCAAGCCACTTTGCCTCTATGTCTACGGCTTGCCTGGAGTCTCTGTGCCACCTCCAGGTGTTATTTTAAGCCATTTGACTGGTTTGAAGATGTGGCTCTCCTGAGACACTTTGATGAGGAATTAACACTTGTGTATTTTCAATGTCGATTCCATCTAATGTGGATGCAGTGACAGGCTGAGAGTCAGTGGCGTACACACAATCCATGGGGCCCCAGTGCGAAACTGATCCGTGGGCCCCCCCCTCTCCTCCAGTGGGGGCCAAGCCTGATGGGAGTCAGAGTTCCCACTCTGACTCCCTCCTCCTTCCTCCCGCGGGGGCTCTGATAGCTGGGAGGAGTGACCTGGGAGTCACTTCCTCCCAGCAGTGATGTCATCACAAGGGGCCCAGTCGCACTGTTAAAGCGCCCAGCGCTGACTGGGCCCCCTGATCCATATCCATCAGGTGGCCCTGACAGCATGGGCCACCCGATGGACCCCTTGAAATATGTGCCCAGTGGTTTGCCATGCGGGCCACGGACGCAAAAAACATGGCAGCTGGTACCCGGTCGCAGGGGTGTATTAGCCCAGTTCTCTCAGGCTGGACAATATTGACACATATAATGTGGAATGGTTCATTTATGCGGGAATGGAGGGTTCCATGGCACAGGTTTCTTAGTAAATAGCTGGATATAAAACTGAAGGACGGTGCCATAGACACCATCCTCACAACAGAGAGCTGTAGTGGCTAAATTACATACATAAATTACATTACAAAATACTTATTCACTGAAGTGAGAATTCAGACAGAATTTGAGAAAGTTCAAGATAGTCAAACTTGACTGCTGACCCGGACCCAAACCCCAACCACCCGTTGCCCAATAAATACACAACAACCTTTTGTATGGGTAAGGGCAACGGCCACAGCTTTATTAATAAATTATTGCCAACGTCCACAACCTGTCAGCTGTTGGGGGATTACCAATAGACAGCTCTATCATTATGACCCACGAGTCCAGAGCAGCCTGCCCCTGCCATCAGCTCTCAGCAGGCTGTGACTCCCCAAGCCACTTAGGCACTTCCTTCCAATTCCGCTGGCCACCACTACACCTCTGCCTGGGAACTGGTGAGTACCCTCCCCTTTCTCCCCTTCTTGATGTGCCCAGGGTGCCACAATGTATCCCCTTATCCCTGCCAGCAGTCATGTCCTCCCCTCCTTATATTTCCAGGGAGGTACTGGAAAAATTCTCTTAGTCATCTATGCTTCTAGTTTGACTGCTCTGTCCTTAAAGGGACACTCCAGGCACTCAGACCACTTCTGCCCATTGGAGTGGTCTGGGTGCCAACTCCCACTACCCTTAACCCTGCAACTGTAATTATTGCAGTTTTCATAAACTGCAATAATTACCTTCAGGGTTAAGTCTTCCCCTAGTGGCTGTCTACTAGACAGCCACTAGAGGGCACTTCCTGGTCCATAGCACAGAAAACCTGTGCTATAGCGTCGCTGGATGTCCTCACGCTGTGTGAGGACCTCCAGCGTTGCTAAAATCCCCATAGGAAAGCATTGAAAAACATTTTCAATGCTTTCCTATGCAGAGGTCTAATGCGCATGCGCGGCTGACGTAATGAAGGGGAGTAGCAGCGGCAGAGGAAGAAGTAGCAACATGGGACATGTCGCTGCCTCTGGTAAGTGACTGAAGGGGATGGGAGGTGGGAGGGAGAGGGGACCTGCAGTGCTAAGAAAACAGATTGTTTTCCTGGCACTGGAGAGTCCCTTTCAATTTGAAATTGACTTTAAACTCCCACTCTAGTAAATAACCCTGTCAGAGTGTCCCTTTAAGTAACACAGCAATGGACATGACTTCCAGGTGGGTCTGTTTTGTTATGCTACAATATACTCTGCAATGGACCTAAATTAACCATTTAAAAGTACGTTACCATTCTTTCCATTCTACTTTCAATTA
>OW240916.1:195951608-195980969 GCA_933207985.1 Pelobates cultripes
CTAGACCTTTTGATTTACTCTTGTATGAACAACTTTTCTTTTCCCCTCAGAGCTTGTCACAATAGTAAGTCGCAAAGGTTGCTTCATAAATGGGGTTCAAATGGGGTGAGTGCTCAACGGTGGGAATGCATACACTGTTGGTCATCTTATCAGATTATGCATTGTTCCACGAACAGAGAATACCAAAGCATGTACACTCAAACCTATAACTCCAAATGTGATCTCTTACCCAATCAACACTGTTAAAATGACAGCAGTCGGAAGTAACTCTGACATTTCTAACATTCTGTTATGTTCACCTTCCCGAACTCTGCAGTTTAACTCCTGAATTAATCCCATTTGGATGCAGAGCACTGAGCTTTGTGGGACTCATGTTTTTGTTTTTAAATTCTCTTTTTATTGAAGAATGTTGGTAGCAGCGATACAATAATATAAAGGGACCAACAATCAACAGTTGTGTACATGTCATGACATAGTAGGAAAGGCATGCCTCATTTTTTTAAAAATTTTTTTGTAAGCATGAACAATTCAAGAGAAGGAGTAAAGGGATAAACAAGGATAAGGCAGGTATAAATCATGGAGCAAAAAAGCTATACATAAGCTACATAGCCGTGAGGATTCGCTTCTCTTTTCAAACCTATGTGTCGTGGAGTAGTTTAGTAATAAGTGATTCACTCCTTGTCTAGTATGTGTAGCTAGATAAGGTTACAAAAAATACTCTAACATCAAGCTAAATCCCTGTACTAATATGTGTCCGTGTTGTCGGGACCGTGTGGTGTGGGCGTCACGCTTGCAATTGTGATAATTGTACCTGTATGTTAGTCACTGTGCTGTGACTTTTACGTTGATTGGAGAAGTGCCTAGACTAGAGTGTTTCACGGTATGTATCGTACTAGGGGTGTGTGAGCTAGATAAATATGTTGACCCCTAACCTATGGGGGTGAAGGGGTGTTTATTCAGGGGAGCACTAAGCCCCCTCGTGGTTAGAGGAAAAACCTGGTGTTGAGTGATAGAAGATAACAAAACGTTATACAAAATTATTAACAACAAAATGCAATAAGATAGTGGCATGCGTGCCAGTATTGAGGGGTTCAGGTTATGCTTTCTACTCCTACGAACAAAGGGTGCTATTCTCTCAGGGACCCAAGCATGGAGAGTGGGTGTGAGCACTGGGGTAAACATTTGCCGCATGTTAAGTAAAAGGTCTTGAATGTCCTGCTACTTTGCAGGTGCGTGAGCATCTCTGATTTCTGTCTCCACTGAGGTGGCTGTTTGTGTTTGGGAGTCCATGCACTCTCCCTGCTGAATGTCAGAGCATGTGGAGCCTGCTTTAAAGTCAGGTATGTCAGAGATCTTGTGTGCCGCAGGGTGTAATAGCATGGTGTCGATGTCTTGTGTATCTTGGCTCGTACCTGCAGATGTTTTCTCTGTTCCCCGGCCCATTTTGTGAGTAGTGATAGCCTGGTGCTGTGTCCATCTGATATATTGCCAGGTTCTAATGAAACAGGCCAGAGCACAGTGGCGAGGTGACCAGGTTCTGTAGGCTAGAGCTGGCCCTGGGTCTGCATCGAGCTTATTTGGCCGAACAGGAAAGGCATAAGCCACAAAAGCCTGTATTTTAGACGTTCCGTTGCGGGTCCGCGAAATATTGCTATGGATAGAGTCTTTGAGGTGTCAGTAGGTAATTTGTGGAACGCACACCTATAGATGTTCTGCAGGGCTCAGGATTTTGGCCAGATTTGATTAGTGGTCTCCGGAGCAAGCAAAAATGGCGACCGCTCCGTTCTGCGGTTAGGCTGCGCCCCCCCGGGACTCATGTTTTTCATTCCCACATGGCTTTCTAGTTTACATTTTGTGATTTTATGATTCTGTATTCTTATTATTTTTTCTACATTGTACTGAGTGCTTTCTCACCCATTTTGTCAGTGCAATGTATATCAGTCAAGCTATCACAAAATTATCTTCACATGTATCAGACATTCTGTTTCTCTGTCTAAAGAGGCATCCTGAAACATTGTGCCTTGCTACTGCAAAGCTACCAAAATGATGCACTGTGTCTGTCCGTGAAAAGATTCCTCAGTGAGAGGTTATATTTAGTAACATATAGTCTCTCCTACAGCATTCCTAATTCATTGTTTGCATATGGTATTACTAAACTACTATATTGAGTTTGATTGTTTGTAGGTTTGGGATGGATCACAAAACATTTTTTTTCATTTTTTTTTATGTGTCTGAATCTTTGCTCCTGCAGTTATCCAGTAACTCTGAGTTTGAAAGCTGGCAAATTGTTCTTTGTGATGAAGGCAGCCACCAAATACATGTTCATCTTTGTTCCTGTTTCCACATCCTTCTTAGATGTGCTATCATTCTGATAAGATCAAGCAGACCATGTGGGTGAAAAGTAATTTGAACAGATGGAATCAAGACTGGGAAAATTCACGATAACTAAACAAACAAAAAAAATAATTAAAAAAAATAAAATATATATATATATATAAAACACAAGATCCAGCGCACTCACCTATCCACTAAACGGCAACTTCAATGTTGAAAGATTTTATTCGTTTTTTTAAAAACACCTAATCTAGGCAAAAATAATGGGGGTTTAGTTACATTATATGATCATACATTGCATAAGCCTGCCACAACGTCAATGTACCCCATCTTTGGCAGGTCCTACACTAACAGCCTAATGTCTGCTCTTATGAGATTAACCACTTACTTGAGGAAAAAAATTCCATCTGGGGCTCTCTGCAGTACAAGGCTAAATAGGGCCCTGGGATGAGGCACCTGTGACAGGGAGGGGTGCAAAACCAAGGAGTTGGCTAGACTCCCAAATATATACATATGAAACAAGGGGGGGTTGGCTGCACTCACCTGAACATGCATAAATGGGGGTGCTGCTGGGGGCCAAATAATACAAAACACAAGATCCAGCGCACTCACCTATCCACTAAACAGCAACTTCAATGTTGAAAGATTTTATTAGTTTTTTAAAAACACCTAATCTAGGCAAAAATAATGGGGGTTTAGTTACATTATATGATCATACATTGCATAAGCCTGCCACAACGTCAATGTACCCCATCTTTGGCAGGTCCTACACTAACAGCCTAATGTCTGCTCTTATGAGATTAACCACTTACTTGAGGAAAAAAATTCCATCTGGGGCTCTCTGCAGTACAAGGCTAAATAGGGCCCTGGGATGAGGCACCTGTGACAGGGAGGGGTGCAAAACCAAGGAGTTGGCTAGACTCCCAAATATATACATATGAAACAAGGGGGGTTGGCTGCACTCACCTGAACATGCATAAATGGGGGTGCTGCTGGGGGCCAAATAATACAAAACACAAGATCCAGCGCACTCACCTATCCACTAAACGGCAACTTCAATGTTGAAAGATTTTATTAGTTTTTTTAAAAACACCTAACCTAGGCAAAAATAATGGGGGTTTAGTTACATTATATGATCATACATTGCATAAGCCTGCCACAACGTCAATGTACCCCATCTTTGAAGTTGCCGTTTAGTGGATAGGTGAGTGCGCTGGATCTTGTGTTTTGTATTATTTGGCCCCCAGCAGCACCCCCGTTTATGCATGTTCAGGTGAGTGCAGCCAACCCCCCCTTGTTTCATATATATATATATATATATATTTGGGAGTCTAGCCAACTCCCTGGTTTTGCACCCCTCCCTGTCACAGGTGCCTCATCCCAGGGCCCTATTTAGCCTTGTACTGCAGAGAGCCCCAGATGGATTTTTTTTCCTCAAGTAAGTGGTTAATCTCATAAGAGCAGACATTAGGCTGTTAGTGAAGGACCTGCCAAAGATGGGGTACATTGACGTTGTGGCAGGCTTATGCAATGTATGATCATATAATGTAACTAAACCCCCATTATTTTTGCCTAGATTAGGTGTTTTAAAAAAACTAATAAAATCTTTCAACATTGAAGTTGCCGTTTAGTGAATAGGTGAGTGCCCTGGATCTTGTGTTTTGTATTATTTGGCCCCCAGCAGCACCCCCGTTTATGCATGTTCAGGTGAGTGCAGCCAACCCCCCCTTGTTTCATATATATATATATATATATATATATATCTCAAATGAGTTATTTCCAGCCAATCCCACATTCCTGGAACTGTTGGAAAACTTAACTGCTGCTTCACTTTATCAACGTTGTTCTTTAAATCGGAAAAAGATGTGTAGAAGAGTTATGTATTACATCATGTTTAAGCCTCGTACACCGTTATTTCCCTTTTTTATTATTATTATTTTTTTCTGTTACTTGTTTTGTTTCAGGGTTGGGTAGGGTTTCTGGGGTTTTGTTTTTCTGCGGTGTGTGTTTTTGTTTTTTGTTTTTTTTTTTGCACTGAGCACTCTTTGAGTAAAAGGTGTGAAGACGTGTCTTAGTAATTATAAAAAAGTCAGTTATGTTTTTATTAGTAGCTAAGGAAACATTACACTTTTCTAAAAATGTGTGAATATAGCGCAGGGGTGCGCAAAAGATAAATAGCCAAATGTTTTAGAACTACGACTCTAGTGATGATGCCTTTCCGTTCTAAAGACTGGCAAAACTTCGTAGTAGTTGTAGTTCAAAAACATCTGAGGATCTATATTTTGAGCATTGCTCATCTAAAGGAACAACTCAATTCCAGGTCTCAGTTAAAGGATATCCAACAGTTAAACATTTGTGGGTTAATTAGTTTCAGTTATTAAGGTAATCCCCTGTTTGTTCAGGTAAATCCAGGTGTTTGAAGTCTGGAATTGTGCAGCTCCTCTTGTGCTACCTTGCAGGAAAAAAAAACTTCTTTGCCCCCTCTGCTAGTGTATAGAGTAGGAATTATCATTTGGAAAAGTTCACTGTTTCTTGGATAAAAAGAAGTCTGTAGCATTGTTTGTGAAGATCTAGATCTACACAGGATTTATTGGAAGTGAAAACTCAAGTGCACTGTCCTCACAACACCCAAGATCTATTAAAATAACTAAGATGGTTTACATAGACTAGTTTTACTGATGTTAAGTAGGGGATGGTGTAGGATTTTGAGACTGGAAAGACAAAGCAGCAGAAGTATTTAATGGACATACAATATTCATGTAAATGACAATGAAATGGACACAATATTGAAGACTATGCACTTAGTCCTTTTCCTAGACATGCTCATTAAATTTGCATCTTGTGGGGTAGGAGCTAACAGAAGAAAAGAGCGGATACTTTTATTTGAGCTCTGAGCTTACTATACTAAAAATACGATTTTACAGGTAGAAATTGGGCACATAACCAGTTGCATACCTCATACCATCTACCGGAAGAGATAATGGGCCAAAAAATCAAAAGCTGATAAAGGCATTACAATCCAGGGTATAGGAGATCTCCTGCAGAGATCGCAATAAGCCATATGGACAAAATGGCACTGGAGGATGAGAGCTCCCCTTACTCCTTGGAGGGCATCTCCTTTGACACTGGAGAGGGGGCATCATTTGGCCTACTGCCCAAACACAAAGTCAAGAGGAGGAGATATAACTTAAAAGTCTGAGGTATTTCAGAGTCAGTGAGCCTCTCCAACATTCCACATTTTGTGAGATGCTTGTTAACTGTCTTGTTGCCTCCTAAACAGGTGAAAATGGTGAATCAGGGTGGCATGTTTCGTTTAACGAAACCGGCGACTGCACCAAGAGTGGCAACTGTAGACATCATTACCTGCTTCCAGTCACTCCAAGATCCTTGCAGCAGTCCGGCGGGAAACCCCACTGCTCTTTGAGGTGCTCCACATTATTATTGTTCCCAGACCTCACAATAAGTTCTCTTACCTGGCGCAAAACCCTACAGCTGCTCCTGCAACACCTTCGCACCAGGGATATTCCATATAGATTGGGGATACCTCTCGTCTGTTAGAGCGCCGACCTAAAGGTTTGCAATCAGGCACGAGGAGCTGCATATACATCTGAGTAACCCCACTTTCCACCATTATGAATCGCTAATTTTTCTATGTTGATTAAAGCTACGTTTTATTTATTTATTTATTTTTAATTTTATTTTTATTTCATTCTCCGCTACATTTTTAGGGGTTAGGGATTAGCCTTCCACTCCCCTAATCATTGCACAATATGTCAGAAGTATGCAACACCTGTTTTGTACACCTACCATTTACATCAGTATAATGATACTGGGGCATTACTATACTTGTGATTTTCTATCCTCCCCCTGCCCAGCCAGTTAACTGGCAGTATAACCGTGATTAGCATCTTAGTCTCCAGGACGGGGTGAGCCCCTTGGTGAACATAATACCAATGCATACATATTTATTTTAGGCTATAACCCATGCCCACGAGGGGAATACCGTATATACTCGAGTATATACTCGACTTATACTTGAGTCAATGTCTGTATTATGGCAACTTACATTGCCATAATACAGACCAGGACCGCCAAGCTCATTACAAGCCCGGCGGTCCTGTTGGGGGCTGGCAGCGAACTGTAACTTACCTTTCCCGCAGCTCCTGTCAGCTCCCTTCTTCTGCGTTCCGGTCAGCTCCCCTGTCAGCTCCCACTGTAAATCTCGCGAGAGCCACGGGGTCAGAGCGTTGCCACGGATTACCGTGGCAACGCTCCACGCGGCAGTCACACCGCGAGACTTACAGTGGAGCTGACAGGGGAGCTGACCGGAACGCAGGAGAAGGGAGCTGACAGGAGCTGCAGGAAAGGTAAGTTACAGCTCGCTGCCAGCCCCTCTCCTACACAGCCCATCCACTGGACCACCAGGGAATGAGAGCCTCCCTCCCTGGCCAGCTAACAAGCAGGGAGGGGGAACGAATAAAAATAAATACAAATTTAAATAATAATAAAATACTAATAATATAAAAAAAATAATAATAAAATAAAAATAAAATATAAATAAAATAACAAAAAAAATATTAAAATAATAATAAAATAAAAAAATGCCCACCCCCCACAAAGGCTCTGCATCACATACACAAACACACTCTGCATCACACACACACACTGCATTCATACACACACTGCATTCATACACACACTGCATTCATACACACACTTCATTCATACACATACTGCATTCATACACACACTGCATTCATACACACACACTGCACTCATACACACACACACTGCACTCATACACACACACACTGCAGTCATTATATACACACACTGTAAATAAATATTCAATTAATATAATTTTTTGGGGATATCATTTTATTTAGAAATTTACCAGTAGCTGCTGCATTTCCCACCCTAGTCTTATACTTGAGTCAATACGTTTTCCCAGTTTTTGGGGGTAAAATTAGGAGTCTCGACTTATATTCGGCTCAACTTATACTCGAGTATATACAGTACTTATTTGTTTTTGTTATTCTGATGTTTATATTTTTTTAATAAAAAAAAAAAAAATCATTCTGCATGCATTTCTCTAATTTATAAGGTAGTGCCCTTGCGGGACGTATCTTTTCATATAGCTTTGAATGTCTTTGTATTACTCTCATGCAGAATGACACAAATAAAGAATTAGAAACTAATTTGCATTCTGTGTATATAAAGAATAAAGCAATCTCTAAAATAACTTTGAAGAATAGTTGAATGATCTCTATCCTGTACACATACGGCTAATAAAAATATAAAGCAATTTAAAGTTACAACTGTATTTCATTAACAAGGTCTGGAAGCAGGTAAAGCCACATAATAGATAAAGTATGCATATTTTCAAGTGTAATGAATATCCTGTATGCTTTGTAAGACATGTATTGTTTTTGTTCTTTCCCTTGAAGAATAGACTCTCAAACAGATTAGGCTTGAGTTGCGCAATTTGACTATTTTGTTGTCATGACTGCATAGGACTTCCCCTAACTGTTTCTCACTCGTGGTGACTGGCTGTTTCTTATTATATGCACAGGGTAATTCACTAAACTCCAATTTGGCCCTTTTCTAAATGGGGTAAAGCCATCCAGTGCTGTATGAGCCCATTCAGAATACAAAGTCCGGACATAGTTCACACTATTTAACAATGTACAGATTGTGTAGATCAGTGGTAGTCAACCCTTTTCTACCTACCGCCCACTAATGCATCTTTCTTGATGGAAGAATTTCCTTACCGCCCACCAGTTTTGGCGCAAGTGCAGAATAATTTTTAGAAAGGAGGGCGTTTTAAAAAAAAAAAAAAATGTACGTACATTTATCTTTTTATTTCTACTTAATGCATGTTCATAATGTTTTTAACTTTATAAAGTTTAATCTGAAAACAAAGTAAATTGAAATTACCTTTACTAGTGATTAATGAGATCCTTGAGGTTGATGCTGTGAGACTAAATATTTGATATCTGGTTCGATTTTCGTAAGGAACAAACAAAGGTCTCCTCTTTCTGTGATATTCAGACGATTTCTCTGTTTGCTCATAATATGATTTCTCATCTGTGCATCAGCTCCCCTCCTCGCCCTCCTCAATTCTCCTCCCCACCTTTTTTTTTTTTTCTTTTTTTCTATTTTTTAACCTTCCTTATAGCAATGCCCAGTAGGAAGGCTGAGCTAGGTAGCCCACTTACTATTATTAGCCAACAACAATTCTCTCCTTTTCCTTCTTTCTCCTTTTTTACAAGTACTCTGCTCCTTCTTTCTCCTATTCTACAAGTACTCTGCTCCTTCTTTCTTCTATTCTACAAGTACTCTGCTGTTTCTTTCTCCTATTCTACAAATACTCTGCTCCTTCTTTCTTCTATTCTACAAGTACTCTGCTCACAGACAAACACATACACACACACTCACACATACACTTACAGACACACACACTCACAGACAAACACACTCACAGAGAAACACATACACACAGACAAACATACACACACATACACACATACACTTACAGACACACACACACTTACAGACACACACACTCACAAACACACACATATACTTACAGACACACACACATACACACTCACAAATACACTTACAAACACAAATTATTAATATTAAATATCCACCAAGCCTCCCTACCTGGAGAGCTGGTGTGGATCTGTCCCTGGGGTCCAGTGGGGCTTAACTTCGGCAGGCGGCAGAGTTCTAATCCGAGGCGGCGTGGGAGCTCTAACCTCTCTGCTCTGCTCCCTCGCGGGCTGTCTACTGATACCAGGAGCCGGAATATGACGTCATATTCCGGCTCCTGCGGCATCAGCAAACAGCGCGGGAGGGAGCAGAGCAGAGAGGTTAGAACTCCCTCGTCGCCTCAGATTAGAACTCTGCCGGTCCAGAAGGTGGCCTGGCAGGAGGGAGCACTTCCCTCCTGCCGGTCACTGAAATCTTGCGCCCTCAAGCCGCTCGCGAGCGCCCGCCTGCCCACTCTAAAAAGGAGAAATCCTCTCAAAAAGAGGATTTAGCCGCCGAAATCCCTACCGCCCACCTGGAATCCTGAAACGCCCACTAGTGGGCGGTAGGGACCAGGTTGATGACCCATGGTGTAGATCAGTGGTTCCCAAAGTGTGGGTCGCAGGGCGATCCCCAGTGGGTCGCGCTGACCCACACATGCAGGGCCGCCGGGGACTCAGGAAGGCAGACTGATTAGTCGGGCTCTCGGTCCGTGACTGCGGGCCCAACACCAGGAGGGGGCCTGGCGGCTTGCCCTGTATGCTGCCAGGCTCCCTCCAATCAGTCTGCCCAGCAGCTCTGGTCTGCAGCTCTGCCGGTGTTGAGCTGCAGACCGTGTGAGAGAAGTCTCGCGAGCACCAAGAGCGTTACCATGGCAACACTCTGGGAGCACACAAGACTTTTATTACACTGTCTGCAGCTCTGCATCCGGCGGAGCTGCAGACCGGAGTATTAACCCACTGGACCACCAAGGACACTGGACCACCAGGGAATTTATTACAGGTAGGACACGGCCCCCAGAACCTGCCCCCCCAATGTAACCCATTTTCTCCTTGCCCCCTCCCACCGCCTGTAACTCCTTCACTCCCTGGCCATACTGTAACCCCTTCTCTCCCTGCCCCCCCCATCAAACCCCTTCTCTGCCTACCCCTCCTGCCAAGCCCCTTCTGGCCCCTACCCCCCACTGCCAACCCCTTCTGGCCCCCCCTCCCCCCACTGTAGCCCCTACTGGCCCTGCCCCCCCACTGTCCCTTCTCCTCCTCCCCTCCCCCCTAACCCCTTCTCTGCCCAACCCAGACTGTAACCCCTTCTCTCCCTGCCCCCTTCCCCCACTGAAACCCCTTCTCTGCCTACCGCCCACTGTAACCCCTTCACTCCCTGCCCCCATCCCCACACTGTAACCCCTTCTGTCTCTACCCACACTGTAACCCCATAGGTGTGCACAGCCTATTGCATTAGGGTGTGCAGCCTAAAGCACAAACACACGCTGCGTGTATATGTATGTGTGTGTGTGTATATATATATATATATATGTATATATGTATATATACATATATATATATATATATACACATACACATATATATATATATATCTATATATATATATATATATACACACACAAACATACATACACTGCTGTGTGTGTGTGTGTGTGTGTGCTGCATGAGGGTGGTTTGAGGGTGCTGTGTGTGTAAGGGTGCTGTGTGTGTGTTAGGGTGTTTGTGTGTGTGTGTGTGTGTGTGTGTGTGTTTGTTAGGGTTCTGTTAGTGTGCTGTGTGTGTGAGGGTGCTGTGTGTGTGTTTGTGAGGGTGCTGTTTCTGTGCTGTGTGTGAGAGGGTGTTGTATGTGTGTGGGTGCTGTATGTGCGAGGGTGCTGTATGTGTGTGAGGGTGCTGTGTGTGCTGTATGTGTGTGCTGTGTGTGTATGTGGTGTATGTGTGTGAGGGTGCTGTGTGTGTGCTGTGTGTGTGTGCTGTATGTGGGTGCTGTGTGGGTGTACTATGTGTGTGTGTGTGCTGTATGTGTGCTGTATGTGTGTGTGGGTGCTGTATGTGTGTGTGTGCTGTATGTGTGTGGGTGCTGTATGTGTGTGCTGTGTGTGGGTGCTGTGTGTGATGTGCTGTATGTGTGCTGTATGTGTGAGGTGCTGTATGTGTGTGTATGTGTGTGTGTGTGCTGTATGTGTGTGCTGTATGTGTGTGTGCTGTATGTGTGTGAGTGTGTGCTGTATGTGTGTGTGTGGTGTATGTGTGTGAGGGTGCTGTATGTGTGTGTGTGAAGTGTGTGTGGGTGCTGTATGTGTGTGGGTGCTGTGTGTGTGTACTGTGTGTGTATGGGTGCTGTATGTGTGAAGGTGCTGTATGTGTGTGCTGTGTGTGTGTGGGTGCTGTATGTGTGCATGTGCTGTATGTGTTTGTGTGCTGTGTGTGTTTGGGTGCTGTGTGTCTGTGTGTGCTGTATGTGTGTGGGTGCTGTGTGTCTGTGTTGTATGTGTGTAGGTGCTGTGTGGGTGCTGTGTGTGTGGGGGGGTGTGCTGTATGTGTGTGGGTGATTGTGGGGGTGGAGGAGGGGGTACGTTACTTAATATCCCCCTCCCTTCTTATGTAGGGAGGGGGATTCTTGTTCCTGCTGCTTTCCCTGGTGGTCCGCGGCAACGCTCAGAACTCGCGAGAGGAACCCGGCGGAGCTTCTGGTTGAGCTCCCCCGGTCCTCTCCTGCCTCCATCCATGCTGCAGTGGGGAGGGAGGCTTAGAGCAGAGCCAGCGCTCGGATAGCGCCGGCTCTGCATGAGTTGACAGGGGAGATCCCGAGATCTCCCCTGGCGGTCTCACTCCATAGGCGTGCCGCGGGTATTAGGGTGTGCCCAGGCACACCTGGCACACCACGTGCGCACGCCTATGTGCAACCCCTTCTCTCCCTGCCCCCCTCCCCCCACTGTAACCCCTTTACTCCCTGTCCCCCCTCCCCACACTGTAACGCCTTTACTCCCTGTCCCCCCTCCCCACACTATAACCCCTTCTCTCCCTGGCTCCCTCCCCACTCTGTAACCCCTTCTCTCCCTGCCCTTCTCCCCACACTATAACCCCTTTTCTCCCTGCCCTTCTCTCCACACTATAACCCCTTCTCTCCCTGTCCCCCCACACTGTAACCCCTTCTCTCCTGTCCCCACACTGTAACCCCCACTGTAACCCCTTCTCTCCCTGCCCCTGACTGTAACCTTTTCTCCCCCTGCCCCCCCACTGTCGCCTTTTCTCCCCTTGCCCGTCACACTGTAACCCTTTCTCCCCCTGCCTGCCCACTGTTACCAGTACACACAATCCCTCCCACACTGTCACCCTCTTCTCATGTCCTTTTGTGTCAGTGTGTGTGTGTATTTGTTGTTTCTGTGTGTATCAGTGTACATGAGTGTCTGTGTATCTGTGTGTGGGAAACTAGGTGTCATTGTGTGTATGGCTGTGTCAATGTGTGTATTTGTGTGTCTGTGTGTGTGCATACACTGCACACATACTTCATACAAAAAACATGCTTACATTCAAACACACATTGTGTATATGTATATTTTATAAACACAATATACACACACTGCATCCACTACACACACACACACACACACACACACACACTGCATTAAAACACTAAAATGAACTACAAACACACCCTCATTCAAACACCAACACTACACACAAAAAGCACACCTGCATTTAAAGTCCTACACCACATATACAAACCCCCCTGCATTCAGACGCGAACAAGTACACCACTACATTCCAATAGCAACAGTACATACAAATACACCCATACATGCACACATATACTTAAAGGACCACTCTAGGCACCCAGACCACTTCAGCTTAATGAAGTGGTCTGGGTGCCAGGTCCAGCTAGGGTTAACCCATTTTTTAATAAACATAGCAGTTTCAGAGAAACTGCTATGTTTAATAATGGGTTAAGCCTTCCCCCTAATCCTCTAGTGGCTGTCTCATTGACAGCCACTAGAGGCGCTTGCGTGCTTCTCACTGTGATTTTCACAGTGAGAGCACGCCAGCGTCCATAGGAAAGCATTATGAATGCTTTCATATGTGACCGGCTGAATGCGCGCGCAGCTCTTGCCGCGCGTGCGCATTCAGCCCAGGAGGAGGAACGGAGGAGGATCGGAGGAGGAGAGCTCTCCGCCCAGCGCTGGAAAAAGGTAAGTTTAAACCCCTTTCCCCTTTCCAGAGCCGGGCGTGAGGGGGTCCCTGAGGGTGGGGGCACCCTCAGGGCACTATAGTGCCAGGAAAACGAGTATGTTTTCCTGGCACTATAGTGGTCCTTTAATACAAAAACATGCTTACATTCAAACACTGCTCACAAATATAACCCTGCAATGATGCGCAAATGGTAGATCTCCATCTGGCATAGCATTGTTGAAGTTCTCCGACAGATGGAGGTCTACCTTTTGGCTACACTTTCACTAGATGGGGGCCCAGAAAACATACTTGCACTAGGGTCCTCTCTACATTAGTTCCACCACTGGGACAATCAACGTGAAGTGCCTGGATGAAAGAGCAGGACAACAGCATTTCTGATTCTGAGTCTGTGAGTAAGCAGTTGTATGTCTCTAAAACTGATTGCCATGATGTGCAAAGTTTCTGCCTTTTAAAACCGCCATGATATATCAAAATTATGCCTCTAAAACTGCCATGTTATGCCAATTTTATGCATCTTAAGCTGATTGCCATGGTTTGCCAATTATATGCTTTTAAAACTGATTGCCATGAACACCCAGCTTCCCCAACTGGGGGCAGACCTAATGGCACCCTTAGGGGACCCTATAATCGCTGAAGAAGTGGAAAGAGCTATAGCAGGGCTCAAAGGGAACAAGGCCCCGGGCCCTGACGGTTTTGACGGCGCCTACTACAAGGCCTTCAAAGACGAACTCACACCCCACTTAACCAACATGTACACACAATGGACGGAAGGGGAGGGCCCTAACCCAGACCTTGCTACCGCGAATATCACACTCATCCCAAAGCCAGGGAGGGATGCCACACAGGTGGCCAATTACCGTCCCATCTCTCTCATCAACTTTGACGTGAAAGTCTATGCCAAGGTGCTTGCGAATAGACTGAACCCCCTCCTTACCAAATACATACACGCTGACCAGGTGGGCTTTGTCCCCACCAGACAGCTATATGAAAACACGAGGAGAGCTACCGACCTCATGTGGTGGGCTGGGAGAACTCGAACGCCTTCTCTGATCCTTTCCCTGGATGCGGAGAAGGCGTTTGACAGAATCCAATGGCACTACATGTTCGCTGTATTACGTAAGCTACGGATGCCAGACCTTTTCATAACGGCAGTGAAAGCCCTGTACTCTAACCCCAGAGCGCAAACTCTTATCCAAGGTGCGCCAGTGCGCCCATATGCCCTGACGAATGGAACAGGGGGTTGTCCCCTCTCGCCCCTCCTGTTCATATTAGCCCTCGAACCACTACTACAACGCATCAGATCCCACCCTCAAATAAAGGGCATGTCAATAGCGCAGTCAGAATTTGTGGTCTCCGCCTATGCGGACGACATACTGCTCACCCTCACCGACCCAACGCACTCAGTACCGAACCTCCTCACCCTCCTGGAAAAGTACCAACAGATTTCCGGGTATAAGATCAACCTGGACAAATCAGTGGGCATGCCGATAGGTCTGACAGAAACAGAGGTGACTTGGCTAACGCAGACCACAAAACTACACATAAGCTCCCGACCTATCAAGTACCTAGGTGTAACACTGACCATCAACCCCAACGACCTATATGCAGAAAACCATCAGCGACTTATGACCACCCTTATAAAGGATCTAGATAAATGGCACGAAAAACCTATATCGTGGATAGGGAGACTGCATAGCGTCAAAATGAACCTCCTCCCACGTCTTCTGTTCCTTTTCCAAGCACTGCCAATTAAAGTCACCAAGGGAGATCTAAAATCACTACAGATGACCATTGACAATTTTATCTGGGCCCGCAAGAGGCACAGGATAGCGAGACAGACATTATACACCCCCAAGAGCAGGGGGGGATTGGGGCTACCCAATCTCCACCTTTATTATCTCTCAGCCCAACTCGCACAAATCATAGAATGGCACTCACCACCAGACGCACATAGATGGATAGACTTGGAAACCCTACTAATGGGTACCGACCTCCCGCAGTTCTGGATCTGGGTACCACGGCCCGACAGAGCTGTCCTGCCATCCTGAACTCGATTAAGATCTGGGACTCCACAGCACACAAATATGCCTTAACACACCAAATATCGCCCCTAACCCCATACCTCCGTAACAAAGCATTCCCACCGGGACTCGTAGCAAGGGACTTCAGTAACATTGAAAGCACGGACATACAGCGCTATCACCAACTCTATCAGGGTAACAACTTTAAAACATTTAACGACTTCAAATCACTAGCCCCACTGACCACGAAAGACTACTTTCGTTATATGCAACTACGAGACTTTGCGGGACAACCGCACGTACGCAAAGCAGCCAAGACCAAACTCACCTTTTTCGAAACACTATGCACGGTGGAGGGACCACGTGCCGGCCTCATCACACTTCTCTACACACAATTGAGCGCACCAACAAGCGACACACAAACACCCACATATGTGGCACAATGGGAAGCGGATTTACAGCAACCCCTAGAGAGCGGGGAATGGCAAGACATCTGGGAGGCAGCAGCAAAGTTCTCCATTTGTGTTCTACACAAGGAACAATGCTACAAAACATTAATGAGGTGGTACACCACACCAGTCAAACTCTGTAGAATGGGTAAAACAACCACAGACGTGTGCTGGAGAGGGTGCGGGGACAAAGGGACATACCTCCACATGTGGTGGACATGCCCGAAAGCGAAAACCTTCTGGGATGACATAGCCAAACTCCAAACAGAAGTGCTACACAAACACGTCCAACCGGACCCAGGGGCATTCCTTATCGCAAAGCCACTAGATGCCCTAACACACAGGGAACAAAAACTCTTCAACAAAATAAATTTAGCTGCCAGACGGGCCATGGCACAGACATGGTTACACACCGACCTACCCCCAATGGATAGAGTGACTAGCAATATAAAAGAGGCCCACCTTATGGACAAACTCACAGCACAACTAAGAGACACTTATCCATTATTTCTTAAAACCTGGGAGCCATGGGAAGACTACACAAACCGTTGAATTACATAATCTCGTGCACACACAAAACTGAGAGCCGTGCCTACATCCAGAGACAGACGGCAGTTGCTCCGACCGCCAGCGGCAGATTCCCCTCTCCCTCCTATTGTACCTTTCCCCACACCCTCTTTCTCTCTCTCTCTACTACCTTTCACCCTCTCACGTTTCTCTTCTCCTATAAATAGAAAATTCATGCCTCAACCATAGCGCCTTAAACTGAGGCATAGGTACGGAACACCGACTTACAGACAGGAAGCAAACCCAGGTTGCACTAAGCTGCACTTCTTCTATGGGCAAACGACAGCACTACCAACGTTAATCTGAACAACCGACTCAGTAATGCCATACCTCTTTGTACATGTCTGGCAATAGAACTTTACAAAATACCTATGTATAAGCAACTTGATATGCTTTCCTGTATTCTCGACTATATACTTGTAAAGCTTTTTTCTGTACCAAACCTGTGCATGATCTGACAAATAAAGAATTGAAAAAAAAAAAAAAACTGATTGCCATGGTGTGCCAATTTTATGCATCTGACTGTTTGCCATGGTGTGCCAATTGTATGTCTCTGAAGCTGATTGCCATGACGTTCCAAGTTTATGCATCTAAAAGTGATTGCCATGATATGCCAAGTTTATGCATCTAAAACTGATTGCCATGGTGTGCCAAGTTTATGTATTTAAAGCTGCCATGATGTTCCAATTGTATGCCTCTAAAACTGATTGCCAGGATGTACCAATTTTATGCATCTAAAGCTGATTGCCATGGTATGCCAATTGTATGCATCTAAAGCAGCTTGCCATGGTGTGCCAATTTTGTGCCTCTAAAACTGATTGCCACGGTGTACCAATTGTATGCATCTAAAGCGGATTACTATAGTGTGCCAATTTTATGCATCTAAAGCTGCCATAATGTTCCAATTGTATGCCTGTAAAGCTTATTGCAATGGTATGCCAACTGTATGCATCTAAAGCGGATTTCCATGGTGTGCCAATTGAATGCATCTAAAGTGGATTCCACGGTGTGCCAATTGTATGCATCTAAAGCGGATTGCTATAGTTTGCTAATTGTATGCCTCTAAATCTGTTTGCCACGGTGTGCCAATTGTATGCCTCTGAAGCTGATTACAATGGTGTTCATTTTTTAAAATACGCATTAAAAGAAAGTTGGTCTCGAAAAATTGCCATTTTGAAAAGTGGGTCTCAGCCCATAAAAGTTTGGGAAGCCCTGGTGTAGATGGTTCAGAATAAGCCTGGATATGGTTCTTATTTCAGCTTGACTATATGCTGCAGGATGGCTAAAATCCAGAAGTAGATTCTTAAAATCCTGCCTGAATGCTTCTAAACTGGTCCCAGAATTTAAAAATCAGAACTATTTGCCTTCTGGCCAAACTTGCAGCCAGTGGACAAATAGTTAAATAACAATCAGCGGCACAATGATTATTTATATGGCAACTGGCCAGTGCTTGCTAATCAGCCGCCATATTGAAAAAATAAATGCATAAAAAAATAAGCCTATGGGGGTCAGTATGACCCCCATATTACTATAAGGGTGGTTGTAGACCTTGCTTATGCTACAAGCTGCCGTGTGGGTGCAAATTGTCGTGGCTTTATTGGAAATAGACAGGTGCGCCTACCTTCCAGCAATGAGTCCCCAAAGTTCAATACATTTATGAGATGGAGACGTTAAACGCTGCCCTTAATGGCGGTTTAAACAAATGCATCCTAACTTGGACTCCCTGGCTTGATTATACAGCGAGAATAAACCTGCTAACTTGAGTCTATCCAACCTATAGTCACACTATACAACGACATCTGTTGATAACCCAAGATGGGCTCTCACCAGAGGTTTATCAGGGTCACTACCTACACTGAGAATGTCTTTCTCTCTGCACTCCACCCCCATAAGGACCTCAAAGAGGTGACAACTTGCCAATATCTTGTAAAACGTTATTTATTTTTGCTCTCCCTCCCTCCTTCCCTCTCCCTTTCGTCTCATCCAGTTCCCTCTCTTCTTTCCCAAAATGACACAAAGTCACTCTTAATCAAAGCTCTTTTAAAATGCTGGCCCGCTCTTTATCAACTATGCCTAGTGTCAGCTGATTCACATTGCCAGATGAGGACTCACTTTCCAGGTGTCCACACCATAATGCTCTCACTGCGTTCTGACACTGCTTGGCTCCATCATCAAGTTAAACCATTCACATTTGGCATTAAGAATGTATTATGCTTACTGTATTGACCAAACCCAATCTGGCTGACCTGTGAGCAATTTTTATCGTTTTGAGACTGCATTTCCATGTTCAAAATGGTCATGTTGACACTATTTTCTCTGTCTTCTTTGAACCTTGAAAAAAAAAACTAAATAAAGATTGTCAAAAAAAAAAAAAAGCTTTTTGGGACAAATGCATAACATTTTTGTCATGCCTGCTAGAAACATTTGCTAAAAAAAGAATAACAAAATACATAAATTGTAGTGGCTCACACCACAGTGGTAGATGGCTCGAAGGATATACATTTCACCTAGATGAGATTGAGGCTGCCCAGGAGGAACATTTAAATGGGTCCCACTGGAGAAGGTGGGGGAGGGTCATTTAGGGTTTCTGGAGCTGCTTTGCCCCCTCGCTTCCGTCATTGCGGACCAGCAGTGGTTGATTGACAGGACCCACAAGGTACTTAGGATAGAAATGGCTAAAGGTGAACAACCACGTGAGGTCATAATCAAACTCCATTACTACCACACAAAAGAAATTATGCTTAAGAAAAACTGTGCTGTGCAGAGCTAGCTCATTGACTAAGAGCATCAGCTGATCAATCTTGGCAAATTAGTTAAGATCTGCACCGCCAGGTATACCTTAGACAGAGCTTCCACCTCTCTGATGGCTGTAGAGATGGACCCCAGATAAGAAGTCAAACTGTTCTAAAACACATTGACTATTAACAGTGAGGGGAGGGGGTAGCCAGAGCACTCTTGGCACCATAAACACTACAACACATGGATCAATAATGGACAACCCTGGAATTTATTTACTATATCATAATTTGAAGACCTGTTAATGAGAACTGAAAAATCTCATCTCATTATTTCTGCAATATAAAAGGCCAACGTTGTCTTTTCATACTTTTTATAATTCCACATGTGCTAGAGAGCACTTTCAGGTCTTAACCAACAATATGACAAATTCACAAGGGACCTTCAGAAACACATCAATCTAGGTTTCCATTGACACTGTTGCACATAGAAGGCTTATCAATAAACTGCAATCTTTAAGTTTGGATTCAAATATTGTTGAATGGGTAAGGCAGTGGCTGAGTAACAGGCAACAGAGGGTTGTAGTTAATGGAATATATTCGAAGCTTGGACTTGTCACCAGTGGGGTACCTCAGGGATCTGTACTTGGACCCATTCTCTTTAATATTTTTTATTAGTGATATTGCAGAAGGTCTTGATGGTAAGGTATGTCTTTTGCTGATGATACTAAGATATGTAACAGGGTTGATGTTCCAGGAGGGATAAGCCAAATGACAAATGATTTAGGTAAACTAGAAAAATGGTCAGAATTGTGGCAACTGACATTTAATGTGGATAAGTGCAAGATAATGCATCTTGGACGTAAAAACCCAAGGGCAGAGTACAGAATATTTGATAAAGTCCTAACCTCAACATATGAGGAAAGGGATTTAGGGGTGATTATTTCTGATGACTTAAAGGTAGGCAGACAATGTAATAGAGCAGCAGGAAATGCTAGCAGAATGCTTGGTTGTATAGGGAGAGGTATTAGCAGTAGAAAGAGGGAAGTGCTCATGCCATTGTACAGAACACTGGTGAGACCTCACTTGGAGTATTGTACACAGTACTGGAGACCATATCTTCAGAAGGATATTGATATCTTAGAGAGGGTTCAGAGAAGGGCTACTAAACTGGTTCATGGATTGCGGGATAAATCTTACCAGGAAAGGTTAAAGGATCTTAACATGTATAGCTTGGAGGAAAGGCGAGACAGGGGGGATATGATAGAAACATTTAAATATATAAAGGGAATCAACACAGTAAAGGAGGAGACTATATTTAAAAGAAGAAAAACTACCACAACAAGAGGACAGTCTTAAATTAGAGGGACAAAGGTTTAAAAATAATATCAGGAAGTATTACTTTACTGAGAGGGTAGTGGATGCATGGAATAGCCTTCCAGCTGAAGTGGTAGAGGTTAACACAGTAAAGGAGTTTAAGCATGCGTGGGATAGGCATAAGGCTATCCTAACTATAAGATAAGGCTAGGGACTAATGAAAGTATTTAGAAAATTGGGCAGACTAGATGGGCCGAATGGTTCTTATCTGCCGTCACATTCTATGTTTCTATGTTTCTATGTTTCTATGATAGCAAATGTAAAAATGTCACTGTACAAATACACCTCTGCAGTCCAGGAAAATCTAATCTTCTCTACTATCCCATGTTTGGACTTCATGTTGGACCTCTCCCAGCCAGGTTCTAAATTACTTCCCAATTGAGTGACCAGGGATCATCCCAATCACTAAAATTCTCTTTTATTTTATTTAATTTTTTAAGGATTAGTATTCCTTTAAATTAATGTACTGCAGCTGTGTGGGAATATCTATACTGAGCACAGAGGAGTCTTTCTCCAGCTGTAATGAACTGAAGTTCTGTACTAAGGACTTCAATTGCCCTTTTTATATTCTGTACTTGTGTCAAGGTTCCTACTCTCTCATTTAATGTGCCTTTACATTTGTATATTTTGTAAATCAATTCTTTTGCATCAAAAGAATAGCAGAATGTCTGCCACAAACACACACAGCAGAACCATAATAAAATGAATTTACTTTTGCATGAAAATGTGCTTTTTCAATAGCGATGTAGCAAGGATGTTATGGTAACTTATACGCCTAAAAATAATAAGTGATAGTGATAAGGGAAGTTAAATTATCTGCCACATCATTTTACCTGAAAAATAAAAAGTGATAGCTACAGGGAAGTTAAACAAAATGAAATAATCTAAAAAAAAAATTATGTATTTGTTCAAAAAACGTACGGAAGCCCAGAGAGGCCATGTTTTTAAAAAATTGTTTTCTCAAAATAATTAGTTGTTTTCTTGAGGTAACAAGTTAGACAGAAATATTAAAAATAAATGGCCTTTCTCAGCTTCCAGATGAATGTGCTGCATTAAAGCATGTTTTTATTTCAACCATTAAAAATCCTCTACTCGTTCGTCATAAACACTGACTCTGCGTTGGGTATATTAATATATAACTGCAAACATATGTGTATGACCTTTATATTCCTATGTCCAGCTACAACAGAAGGGGCTATGAAACAATTTAGGTGTGTTTTTATAAATGGTTTTGGTAGTGATATATTTATGTAAAATACTACTTTTATAAATGCTATATGTATTGTATACTACAAGTGCACATTTTAAATATCATACATAATATGCATAGTACATAGTATTTCGAATATATGCATAAGAAAAAACAAAAACAATGTTTATACTCCATAATATGAAAAAAAATAGAGGAAAAAATAAAATTTCTCATATATTGGTGGCAAATTATATGAAACAGTACTTTACTTCATATTTTGTAAACTGCTACATTTCTCCTTGTGCAAGTGCGCATATGCTAAATAATGAATCATTTCAAACACACATAGTTTAAAGTTATATTTTAGATTAAAGTGAACGTAATGATTTACATTATCATCAAATAAAAAACCTGCGATTTGTTTATGCTTAGCTTTCATGTGTGCTACCAATTTATGTATGGCAGAGCACATATTAACGGCTTTAAACAGACACTGTAGACCAGAGGCGGCTCTAGACTTTATGAGGCCTTAGGCGAAACTCAAACATGAGGCTCCACTAACACCAAAATGAAAAAAATAGTTGCAATACATGCACACTGTCACATATACACATTGATGCACAGTTTACCTGTGTATGTGCCTGAGAGTGTGTCTGACAGAGAGTATCCTTGTGTGTGTGAATGTATATCTCTGTGAGCATGTTTGCATTTTTATCTGGGACTGTATGTGTATGGGGTAGCTGCTTGAAGTGTGTTGTGTGTATGGGGGTCTGCCTGTGCATTGCATTGTGTTTATGGCAAAGCTATGTTTCCTGACTGTGTGTATGATGAATGTCTTCAGCTGGTGACAGTAACAATGTGAGTAAAGGGGTACCAGTGGCAGGGAGAGTGTGACAGGGCAAAGTGGGTAAATGGACAGGGGGGGGAGGTGGGGGTTGTGAGAGAGATAGAGGGAGTATGACATGGTTTGATGAGGAACTGTGACAGGGTGAGTGGAGGTAAGTATGTCAGGGCAATTGTGGCATGGTAGGAGGGACGAGTGTGACAGGATTAAGGGGGTTTAATGTGACAGGGTGAGTTTGGAGGCATTAACAGGATTAGGAGTGGCTAATGTAAGTGTGGAAGCAAGAAGAGGCTGACAGTGTGGGCGGTGATGACTGTGTAGGGAGGAGTGACAGTGTGAGGGGAAGCTAACAGTGTGTCTGGGGAGGCTGTGTTTCTAAGGGGGGTGATACTGTGTGTGTGTGTGTGTGTGGGGTGATCCTGTGTGTGAGTGGGTGATGGTGAGAGGGAGGGGAGGGGGTGATGGCAAGAGGGAGAGGGTGGTGATAGGGAGAAGGGGGATGAGAAGGAGAGGGTGATAGGGGGGGTGATATTGTGAAAGGGTGATGGTGAGAAGGAGAGGGGGTGATGGGGGCTGGGGGTGATATTGAGAAAGGGTGATGGTGAGAGGGGAGGGGGGTGATGGTGAGGGAGGATGGTAAGAGGGAGAGGGGTGATGAATGGGAGAGGCTGATGGTGAGGGGATAGGGGTAATGGTGAGGGGGTGATATTGAGAGGGGGTGATGGTGAGATGGAGGGGGATGATGGTGGAGGGGGTGATATTAAGAGGAGGGTGATGGTGAGAGGGGGAGTGATATTAAGAGGGGGGTGATGGGGAGAGAGAGGGGGGGTACTAAATACCTTTATTCCCTGGTGGTCCAGTGGGTTCCCTGGTGGTCCAGTGTGGGCTGCCTGTTGGTCCAGTGTGGGCTGCCTGTTGGTCCAGTGGGCACCCTGTTGGTCCGGTGGCCATTACATCCGGTCTGCAGCTCTACAGAGCTGCAGACCATGCATCTCGCGGGACCCGTTAGAGCGTTGCCGTGGTAACCTGCGGCAACACTCAGATTGGCCAGTTCTCGGCGAGACACATGGTCTGCAGCGCTGCACACTGCGGAGCTGCAGACCGGTGTCTGATGGCTGGCCGGGCAGACAGGAGGGGCATCGCACCTGGCGGCATTCTGAGCAAGGACCCGTCACAGTCTGCCCTTTGGTGGTTTAGGCGGCCGGGAGGCCCCAGCCTAAACCAACTAATTATAGAGCTGCCTCTGCTGTAGACCCCTAAAGCACTTTATCTTGCTGAAATTATTTGTGTGTAGAACGTGTCCTCTTTTTTTTCATTTTACAAAAAGTGCAGATTTCCAGAGAAATTGACACTTTTATAAATTAACCTTTCACACCACCAGCTGTCAATCAGACATTTCCTGATACTGCCTGGTTGTTTAGTTCAGTGGAGCTAAACTCAAGAGGCTGCAATTTTCCAAAGCACCTGCCTTGCAAAGACTTTTCACTGAGCTGAGATTGGACAGCCACAGAAAGTCTTGGATGGGGAAGAGGGGAGGAGGATTGGTGCGCTTTCAAAGGCTTCATACAAGAGAACTGCAGCTTTTCTAAGCTGTATTTAGAAAAAAAAACAACATATCCCCAATGAAAACAATCATAATCCCATTGTACAGCGCTACGGAATCTGATGGCGCTATATAAATAATAAATTAATAATAATAATTAAATGCAGCATGTTTTCATTGGGGGTAATTTACTAAAGAGTTTGTGTGCATGAGAAACTGTGACAGGGCGAGTGGAGGTAAGTATGTCAGGGCAATTGTGGCATGGTAGGAGGGACGAGTGTGACAGGGTGAGTTTGGAGGGGGTGACATTAACAGGATTAGGAGTGGTTAACGTAAGTGTGGAAGCGCAGTGTGTCTGGGGAAGCTGTGTGTCTAAGGGGGGTGATACTGTGTGTGTGTGTGTGGGGGGGTGATCCTGTGTGTGAGTAGGTGATGGTGAGAGGGAGGGGAGGGTGATGGCAAGAGGGAGAGGGGGTGAGAAGGAGAGGGGGTGATATTGAGAGAGGGTGAAATTAATTTTTAAGAAATTTAAAAAAGTGCACTGATATTAGTAACCAATAGGTGGCAGTGTTAAGCTCACATGTAAAATACACTTTGATCGTACTGACACTCTTACATGCATGTTTAGTAGTATAATAACTAGTATAGCGCCTTTCTCCCACTGAGACTCAAAACGCTTTTCAGCGCACACTCTCGTAATTAACCAAATCGGCAGCTGAATAGTAATAGATGTTGTTATTGCCCATATGTGTGTTGACCCATACCGTGTGTTGACCCATAAGTGTTTTTTTTAATGGTGCCAGGAGGCCCTTGGGCACATTCTTACCTTCAGGGATTAAACCCTGCAGTTACCTTCAGTTCTGATGTCAGCTTTCCCCCCCGCAGCATCCAGCTTCTGAAATTCCAATTCACCTTGAAAAGGAACAAAGCATGTGAGCACACCCGAGTTTTCCAATAGTAAGCATTGAATCAGTACTTTCCTATTGGAGCTGCAATGCCACATGACTTAGTTTTGCTCGTTTGCTGCAGCGGTAGCGCCTTCAGTTCAATAGATCTCCTTGCTTGGGCATGTGCCCACTCACCTGCTGGAAGGAGCTTGGTTATTGGCACCTCTTCGGGTGCAGACCACTTTAAGAGCTCCCAAAGCTGCCAAAGCCAGAGCTCTGAGTCATTAACTGAGCACCAGGAAAGCAAAAGCGCTCTTAAAGTGACCTGTAACCATTATTGGTGCAAGCCACAATTCTCTCACACTGGACCATGGGATCCTGCTTCCCATCACATCTCAACTGGACCACCAGGGATCTGCAAGAAATGGCCTCCACTGCCAACAGACACGCTGCACAAGGGTGCGTGGAGTCACTCCATCACTAAGTTTCGCTTGTATCGCTCAAATACATTATGAGACAGAACTAGCCTGAAACTAAAAGCTTATGTTGAAATAAGAATGTACAGTTTATTAGCTTGACTGGTGTATAGTCGCCATATGGGCAGTCGGAACCTTGACAACAACCACCCCAGATACCTATCCCCAATAACACGCTGACACCGGGATATGGGAAAAATAGTCCACAGCTTTATTAACAAACATAGTAACGATACTAATAATTAACATATATATAAAACATGGGTCATTGCCCCCATACTCCGCCCTCGCATCTATACCTTCATTAAATATCAGGGCAATGACCCAACATCAGAAACACATAAATATATATAAATAACGATTTAACCTCAGTCCAACATGAACCGACTTAAGTGCCAACCATAAGTAACCACGGTAGGGGCATACCCAGATACCCCTACCCCACCAGGTTCTGAGCCACCTCCAGGACTCGAAACCCACCATCCACCAGTGACCACAATTCTTCCTGTTCCTCACGTTCCTCATGGGGAGCCTATTTTTGCCTTCCCTAGCTCTCTATCCCGCCACAAGCTCGGACCTTGACCCCTCAAGCCGACCGAGCTCCGCCACCCCGAAGAAAGAGAGCCCTCTGCATCCCTTCCTGCAAGCCCAAGTTCAGCAAATCTAGACCCACCGCTGAGAGATGAACACCGTCCGTGTGATAATAACCTGGCAGCCCGCCTTCCAATTCTACATGCCTCACTACCACACCCCCCCAATTTCCTCACGAAGCTTGCCATCAAGCTGTTGACCTTTCCCCTGCATCTTTCGATGGCCACCGGATCCCTCGCGTGTCGCCACCGACGCCTCGGAACGATCTCAGACCACACCAGCATCACCCCAGGAAGCAGATCGAACAACCTGTTCAGGTCCTGCTTCATCCATTTAACCAGCCTACGCTGCGGAATGAGGCCCAGATCATTGCCCCCAGCGTGTAGAACTAGCATATCCGGCCTCGCCCCGCCTGCTACCATCCGAATTATTACCCCGCACACGTCACCCCAGCCAAATCCCTTAAAACCCAGCCATCGCACTGTCAGGAGGTCTTTTGGGAAGCCCAGCTGTTGGCCCTGTGCTCGAGCTGCAGCTCTCCGACCGGCCCAGACGATGAAGGAATGGCCCACAATCCACGCGACATAACCTGGGGAAGAAGGAAAACAGCGTAAAACACCTACACCCAGACCGGGGCCCACCCCCCGTCCAATACAGCCCGCATCACTGATCCAACAAACCCAAGCGCACATACGTGCGGAACCGAGCGGATTCCCATCTCCCGATCCTCTTGACTAACTCGTCCCCCATGCCCAGGCGCACGGCCTCGGTGGCCGCCCCTATGCGAAAGGAATGAGTCCCATAGGCAGTAGCACTCAACCCCAACGCCCCCAGGCCCGATCGGAACACCTTAGAAAATTGAAAACGAGAGAGCGAGGAGCCATCGGCATGAACCAATAAAGACCCCCCAACTGCCGGTCTCAACTCCAAGAACCGAGCCACTGCCGTAACCGGGCATAGAGAAGACCCGGGCAGGGGACCCAACGTCACGTCCCGGCCCTTACCCGGCCCTTACCCATGACGTCCGTTTTGGACGTAGCCAGGTATACCACCAAATTCCCAGCTAGCATGCGAACACCGGATACCTGCAGACCCCCCGACCCTGACCGAGTAGCGCTCACCAATTCCCCAATCCGGAATGCCCCGAAGAAGGCCAAGAGAAAAGCTGCCCTGAACAGGGCTACCTCAAACCCGTCGAAGCAGATTCCGGGCAGCACCCGGAGTAAGTTCCCAAGTACCTGAACCGAGACCGGGCGCCTAGCATCCGGCGCCCTCCGGCCCCTCCGATACCCTTTGAGAGCTTGCCGAATAACAAATGCCTTCGTGAGGTCCTCCCACCCGTGGAATTTAAACCAAAAGGCCATCGCCGCCATGGTCCTATCAACCATTGCGGGGGACACACCTTTTGCCAGCAAATTAAAAGTAAACCACAGGAAGGCGTCATGCGACGCTTCCACCAGCGGCCCCTGGCCCAGCCCTTCCCAGGAACGTTCCCAGGCACCCCAAACCTTACTGTATGCGGTCCAGGTGGTTGGTGCCAGCGAAGCCCTTACGAGTCCTCCAAGCATGATGCTCCGAGCTGCCACATCTCGTCCGGGCACGCCTGCCCTGTCTCCTGAGCCTCCGGAGCCACCGCCCAAAACCGGGACCACTGAAAGCGAGATAGAGCATCAGCCACCTCGTTCAAATACCCAGGCACGTGACGCGCGTGAAAAACTACATTAAGGGACATGCACAGCAAGACAAATCGCCGCAATAGCTTCACCACTGGTTTGGATGCTGCCGACTGGTTATTGACGGCGTGCACCACCGACATATTGTCAGAGAAAAAGACCACCTTGCGGTTGCGAAGCAGGTCCCCCCACAGGGCCAATGCCACCACCAACGGGAACAGCTCCAGAAAAGCCAAGTTCCGTATGAGGGGGCTTCGCCCCCACGCCTCCGGCCACCTCTGAGCGCACCATCTCCCCCCGAAGTAGGCCCCGAAACCCACGCTACCCAATGCGTCGGTGAACAGCTCCAATTCGGCCGTGGACACACTTTCCTGACGGAAGAACACCGTCCCGTTAAAGTCTTGCAAGAAGACCTTCCAGACGTCCAGGTCAGCCCTCATCGAGGAAGAGACCCGAACGAAATGATGTGGAGAACCGACCCCTGCGGTGGCTGCCGACAGGCTGCGGCTGAACACCCTACCCATAGGTATCACCTTACAGGCAAAATTGAGCATCCCGATCAATGATCGTAGCTGCCTCAGGGTCACTTTACGTGCCCGCTGCACCGCGGTCACCACATTGCGCAATCCGCCCAACTTAGCCAGGGGCAGCCGGCATTCCCCGAGCACCGAATCTATTTCCAAACCCAGAAAGCTGAGGCACTCGGTCGGGCCCTCAGTCTTGTCCGCCGCCAATGGCACCCCAAAGTGGCCCGCCACCCACTCTACCGTCCGCAACAGGTGCAGGCAGGCGGGAGAACCCGCCGGCCCCACGCAGAGGAAGTCATCCAAATAATGCACCACCGCTTCGCTCCCTGACTCCACCCGCACCACCCATTCGAGAAAGGTACTGAACTTCTCAAAATAGGAGCACGAAATGGAGCAGCCCATCGGGAGACATAAGTCGACGAAGTAACCCCCCTCGAAGAAGCACCCCAGTAGATGGTGACAAGCCGGATGAACCGGAAGCAAGCGAAAAGCAGCTTCGATATCCACCTTGGCCAGCAAAGCCCCACGCCCAGCCCTCTTAACCAGCTCGACCGCCTGGTCGAATGATGCATAAGAGACCGAGCACAAGTTCCCATCGATATCGTCATTCACCGACGCACCCTTAGGATAGGACAGGTGATGAATGAGCCGAAACTTCCCGCTCTCCTTCTTGGGAACCACCCCCAGCGGTGACACCCTAAGGCCCTCAAGCGGCGGGGCTGAGAATGGACCCGCCATCCTGCCCAACCGCACCTCCTTACTGAGCTTTTCCCGGACGACATCCGGAAATTCCCGCACCGATTTCAGATTACGCGTACAAACCGAACCCCCCCTCGCCTGGAAGGGGATGAAGAACCCTTGTCCAAACCCCGACCTAAGCAGCTCCGCGTCCCCTTTTTTACCGTAGCGGCTTAGCCAAGGCTCCATCGCGTCGAGCCTCACCGGGGTTAGGCCCCAGGGCAGATGCTGTCCCACTGCCCCCAGCCGCGGGGGGAGCTCCGGCTCCACCTGACTTAGCTTTCTTATAGCATCTCTGTAGCCCGTGAGTCCCACCACAGCCCGCGCATTCATGCTTGAAGCGGCAGGCTGTCCCCCACTTGCACTGACCCTCATTGAACGACCAGCATAAGCCCTTCTGCAAGGCGGCCGACGAGGCGGACTGTCCCTTTGCGCCAGCCGCGTGCTGAAAGGGCTGAGCCTTCTGCGCCATCATCAGCTTCATCCACAGGGGGAGGTCCATTTGGTCCCACCTCATCCCCGGATTGGCTGCTAGGCGCTGCCGGAACTGCTCGTCGTACCGCCACCACGCCAGCCCACCGTAGGTGCGGTACGCTTCCCAGATCCCGTCCAAATAACAGAATAAGGAAGAGCAAGAACTCAGCGATTTCTCCCCTATCACGCTGGCCAAGACGCAG